>APFE030398288.1:3591-51037 GCA_000404065.3 Pinus taeda | reverse complement strand
TTGAATTTAAGTATGGGGGTTTACGCAGTGCATTATATTAGATATCATTTTTGGGATTCAACTGCGTTAAGTAAGTCAGTCATGTATGACCTTTTCCATGAGAGGTAGTCGTAACTGACTAATTTCTCATGATTTTTTGAATAGTTCACTTAGCACTCATTGCATCAGATGATGCTCACAGGGGTGAAGAAGTGGGATTGAAACTAGTGAAATGTGGAGAACGAATCACATAGCATCAATCATCACTTCCGGGGCTTGCACCAGGTAACCAGGACTTCCCAGGAGGTCACCCATCCTACTCATTTGAACCCATTTGTTGGCATGGAACTCATTTAGGGTAGGAGTCTCCCTTTTATCTTGTCTAATATTTCTTTATAATTCACGTATACACATTTTGCAGGTGGAATTTAACATCTGCGTTTTTTTCTTTTTATTCCACAACTGGTCCTTGCCGTAGAAGTTTTCTACCTTTCAATGCCGTCATGGGGCAGCCCCTTCACTATATTTTCACCGACTTTGCAATCACAAGGTCGGTGAAATTCCCAATATTGATTTTATTTTCATTTGGTGGCTTAGTACAAAGTGGGAAATGTGCAACGATTTCCGAAGATTCCGTTAGTAAAATTGAATTGTATATCAATTCCTGTAATTTATATGGTTACTCATTTGTATAGTTAATATTCTACAATGAATTACCAGTTCAACTATACCATTTCCTTTATTCTGAAGTAAGGCACATGGCTGGGACATCTCTGCCTTTCGGCAGTCATCGTTCTTAGTTGAATTTTCAAAGTTAAGTCTGTCCTTGGTCAATTCACCAATGCGTTATGTACTATGACAATTTTTTCCAATTCGTAATGGGTTTACACTATCATCTATTCTTTTAGCTATATTAAATGAAACTCCTGTTACATCTAATGCCATGTTGTAATAATTTATTTTCTTGGTGATTTAATGCTGATGCACCAAAGCTACAACTTTGCAAATTTTGTGCTTTACTAAATTTATAATCAGTTTTCCATTGCATAGTTTTGGGTTTTCTCTTTATGTGTATCCTCCATTAATACAATTATTTACATGAATAATTTTAAACCCAGTTCACGCTTATTCCATTGTTTTCACTTGCTTCGGTTATACTATTATTTACTGGTTGTGGGTTCTTGCATGGGGTACTATTGTGTAGTGGTCTGGTTTGAGTTCTCACCTATTGTATTCTCATCTCAAATTATTACTTAAGTAACAAGGTAAGTCAACAAATTTTTCCACCCTCGCATGTATTGAGTTGTATTTCTTAACTACATTTCCTCCATCCTCTCCCATTGCACCGTATAGAAGGCCTAAACAATATGCATCGCACCCTAGCAGTGTACCACTCAGTATGCATCGCACTTTTCCAGTGGAGCAGTCAGTATGGTTCAGTTTAGGTAGTTTCTGGATGCTTTCTCAGATGGAACTTTTGGGGAATGATGTATTTAGATGACTATGTTCCTTTGGGGTATGAAACAACTCTTTTAGAGGTTGATAAACCATAATACATCGACATATGAGTTTTGGGGTTAATGTACCCAAATATGTCTATAACAGGCCAGCTGGTTTGGATCACAATTGAGGTTGTCTTAGGAAAATTCCCAAGCGTCAAGGGTTGAGATGTGATTGCTCCTAGAAATATTGACAGTTGGGTTGAGATAGAAAAAATCCTCTAGAACTACTAAGGAAGTTAGGGGAATCGATGCTTGTTTTGGTATTAGTGATTTTTGGACTAGTTTAAGTGAAATCACTATGGTTGAGGGTTGAGGTGACTTGGCCTCTCGAAGCCTTGATTGGTTATTTTTGTTTAACCCATAAGATCCCACAATCATGTTTGGAATATGGCATGGGAGTGATTGGTTGAAAGAGAGATTTGGTTCAGCCTAATCTATGGTAAGGTGATATGTGGAAGTCCCTGACTTGGTTGAATTTTGCATATGTTAATATAAGCTATTTATTTATTGTGATTAAGGAGTACCTATATTGGTTATTATCTTAATCATATGGTCTGTCTATCATGGACTATATGTTGGTTATATACTAGTTATATGCATGGTTATATTATGTCCTCTTGTTATGGATCTTGTTCATGGTTGATAACTTATTGAATGGTTAATGAACACATAGGAAAACAAATGTTGTGGCAACTAGCTTGAGCAGGCATTAGACCTTTTTGATAATACTATAATAAATTTCATAACTTTATGATCAAATATGCATTCATGACATATAGCTCTTATGCTTAATATTTTCTCGACGAAAGGTGTATCATGTATTAGGAATGTCTTAGTCAAGATATTGCTTAAGTATTGGGTGTTTAGACTTGTTATCACCTCATACATGACTCTAGAAAGCTTTGGGAAATTCTGGGTTGTGGCTAGGCCAGCCATGAAAAAGTGGCATATATATCGCCACTACATGCACAAAACTGGAAGATTTCAGTCATAATCACATGTAGAAAGGCTTGTGGGTGTAGTTGGGGCCTTCCAAATGCATTCACAATGTGTCAAGGTTGTGGATCGGATGTAAATATTGTGAAAAGAAATTCTAGATGAAGAATTGATAACGGAGGGTGGTTGTCATACTTGTAAGTGATCTGGTGTCCCTGAAGGGTGGTAGTAAGAGTTCCGGCTAGTAGGCCCCACTTCCATAACTAGAACTCGGAGGTCGGTTCATGTCATAGTAACTCTCAAATCATTTTTACCTTGGAGAGCTTGTAAAAGTGGGTAAATGTGGGATGCAGTGGTTACAGATTGGTATTAGAGCAATGTTGCAACACTGGACCTTGGGGGAAAAGTTGATTGCCATACAATTTTATATGTTTCACATGCATTCCTGATGTTTAATGGTTGTTATATGCATTCCTATCATTCTATTGTTGTTTTGGTTACGTGCATGATAAATTCTAGTTGATTAGTGTGGTCATATGGACGTGCATTGATTACTCATGCATGATATTTAACTTGTTGTTATATGCATTCTAGTCACATGTATGATGATTATTGCTATTGTGGTTAATTTCTTTATATTATCATGTATCGTGATAATATGGACTAACTTCTGGAGATGTAATAGCCTCCCATAAGATACATTAAGGTATGATTTTAATTATGTATTCTATTTGGCTTATTTGACATGGTATGATTCTATGAAATAGAACATTAGAGATGAAGAACATATTTTTGGACTGCAAGTTACATGACTCTCGTTATAGTCTTGATGTGAAATAAGTGGAATGGGAAAGGTCGGTTGGGAAATAAGGAGAAGAGTATTCTCCTAATCTGGCTGACACATTGAGGAGTCTAAGAACAGAGATCAGAAGTTCTAGGGAAGATAATAATAGGTTGATTGAGGCATAGGAAAGGCTTGTCAGGGCTCAAGAAAATAAAGAAAAATTTGATGCAATGATTCTTAAAATCCTTTCAAATTTGCAGAAGCAAGGACAAATGGGGAAGGGATCAATGATGGAGACAGGGAGGAGGAGAAGAACAATTGGGCATATGGTAGCAGGTCTAAGAGGAGAGCATGATGGATAGAGATGATAAAATTAGAGGTGGTAGATCCTTGGATAGACTTCACAGGAGGGATAACACTCATGGATCTTATTCTAGATCCGGTTCTGAGAGAAATCATCATCATTATTGCTAGCATCTTTATACGACGAGTGAGAAGAGGTAACTATCTAATAAATGTCATGATGGAAATGCCAAGTAATTCTATGAGATTAGGATGGGAAAGAAAAGATTCAAAGGTTCATAAGTGCACTTCCATTATCATCCAAATATTGGATCGAGTTTGATGAGCCCCAGTCATTAGAGGAAGTCATCATAAATTTGAAGCATTGTTATGAGGAGTCAAAGCGCAAGGTTGAGTTCAAGTGTGATTGGAAAGGTAACATGAATACTAAAGGAAAATGGCCCAAGAAGTGAGCTAAATCTCAAGATATATGTGACAAGTAAAAGTGTTTTCATATAAGAAGTTCAATGTTTCTGAGGGAGGACATGTGTCTCAGCCTGTGAATCAACATAATAAATTCAATGGCAGAGAACCATTGTACTGTTGAATCTATTATAGAAATCATTGTAGGAAGGATTTCCCTTTGTATCAGAGTGACGTAATGGATGTGAGGCAAGCCTCAGATATATAATGTGCAAGAGGAACAAATAGTTGGGGATGTAGATCAGAGCATTCCTCAGATCTATGAAGCAGATTATAATAGACATGAAGATCATCATGCATACATTCTCTATATGCAAGGTCAAACGAGAGGGAGAGTTCGTAATGAGAAGAGATGTTTTATTCTTCATGACCCATTAGCTGGTATGAGAGTCTCCTTCCAATATTTAGGATTTATTCCATGATTTTGGGTATACGTGATCATTGCACTAAGGTATTGAGTGAATATCCCTCATGTTGTGACGAGTGGAGCATCACCAGATGGGCTTTACCTAATGCCCCCTGTGAAGTTGAACTTTCATTGTAGATGCATTGTTGATTAAATCCTCCATGACTAGGAGTTCTAAACTATGTGTTGTATCAATGAAGATGTGTTATGCATCTAACTCACAAAATAGAAGAAAATATATTTCAATGACTTAAAAATTATCCTCTTCGAGGGGGAAACCTCCTTTATATTTTATAAATGAACAATTCTTGGATGATACAAATGATAATACGTCCTTTGTATATATAGGGGTTTAAGGGTCACAATATTGTTAGAGCCTACATATCAATAATAATGTAAGGGAACAACAATAACAATAGTGAGTTTCTATGGGGCACAATAATAACAACATGAGGGACACATGGGCACAACAATAACAATAGGGGATACATTAACAATAAAAATAAGGGGAATATACTAGTATCATAGGGACCTAAGATGCCCCTCTCCTTTAAAAAAGTGTTTTCCTTAACACTTGAGTAGTTCCAGATGCTTCTGTATAAAATTCTCATCCTCCCATGTGGAATCCTCTGTGAGTAACTTCTTCCACTTAATGAAATACTATGAAATTAATCGATTATGCAGTTGTCGGGTTCTTATTTTGGTGAATTCTTCAAGCTCAAATATGACTTTACCTTCTTCGGGAAGGTTTTAAAGCATTATTTGAACTAGGAGCTTGTCACTGATAACCTTCTTTAAGAATTGAACATGGAAAATTTGGTGTTCTTGGGAAGATTTAGGTAACTCCAATTTGTATGCCATAGTACAAATGTTTTGTAGCACCTTGTAAGGACCATATTACTTGGGTGATAATTTATTATCTCTCTTAGCTTGCTTGAGAGACATTTGTTTGTATGGTTATAGCCATAAAAATATCCGGTCACATACATCAAAACTTCTTTCGTTGTGATGTTGATATGCTTGTTGTTTCATTCAATTCAGCGCTAGAGTGAGGTTATCCTTTAAGAGTTGTAGAACTTGTATTTGATGCTTGACGTGATCTTCCACTGATTCAACCTTAAAACTTTCTCTTAAAGATGATGTAATGGATGATGGATGAAATCCATAAAGTTCCATAAATGGGGTATTTTTTGCTAGAATATGAAAGGAATTGTTATACCACCATTCAGCTAGAGGTTACCATTTCACCCATTGTGTTTTTCATGTGTTAAATATCTCAGTTTTTCCATCATATTGAGGATGATAAGATGAGCTATGACCTAATTGAGTAACAAGACAAGAAAATAATTATGTCCCAAAATTTCTAGTGAAAATGGGATCTCTGTCACTTACAATAATCTTTGGGTATCCATGTAGCTTTTGAATTGCTTCCAAAAATGTACCTGAAACTGTACTAACTTTAAAAGGATGAGGTCATGCACAAAAGTGTGCATACTTGGTAAGTCTATCAACTACCACCATGATGACAATATTTCCTTCAGAATTGGGTAAACCTCTCATAAAATCCATTGAGACCTCCTCCCAACGTTAACTTGGAATGGCTAAAGGTTGTTACAAACACAGGGTCTTAATTGTCTCAACTTTATTTTGTTGGCAAACTAAACATTCTACCACAAACATCTGAATATTAGATATAAGCTCATCCCAAGAAAATTCCTTCTTTACCCTGTGGTAGGTTTTTAAAAATCCTAACTGCCCTCCTAAGGGCGAGGTGTGCAATTCCAAAAGAATATTTTTCTTGAGTTGGGAATTCTTACAAAGATATAACCGACCTTTGTACCATAATTAATCATGTTTCCAGCTAAATGTATCAGATATACTGGAATCCTGTTGGAGCTTTTGAATGAGTGTCCACACCTCTTCATCATTCTTGCATTCATCCCTTGCTTCAGTTGTATAATCAGGTTGGATAATATAAATGGAACAAAGAAATTCTTCCACGTCCTCATCCTTTCTTGAGAGTGCATATCCAACAACATTTCTCATCCCATTTTTGTAGATGATTTCAAAGTCATAACCCAACATATTTGTGACCCGTTTTTGTTGTTCCTATAAAGATAATCTTCGTTCAAAAAAGTATATAAGACTATCATGATCTATTTTTAGCTTGAAGTGTCTTCCCATTATAGATAAGGTCCTGATTTCTTTAGTGGTGTTCCTTCTTGCATTAAAAAAACACCAATTCCATTTTCTTAGGCATCACATTCCATAATAAAAGTTTTTGTGAAGTCTAGCATAGCTAAGGCTGGTGCTTGGTACATTGCCTCTTTAAGATGTCCAAAGGCAGTATTTTCTTCTCAAGTCCAAGAAAATGCAACTTTCTTTACTAATTTTGTTAGAGGTGATGCTATTCTGCCATAATTCTTAACAAACTTGTGATAATACCGTGTCAAACCGAGAAATCCTCAAACATGATTTATGGTTGTGGGTATTTTCCATTCCTTAATGGATTTATTTTTTTTATGGTCTACCTAAATACCCTCATGAAATACAATATGACCCTTGAATATTCCACCTCATGTAATCCAAAGATATATTTGGAGGTTTTTGCATATAATTTTTTCTCCTCAAATAGTTTGAGCACCCTGTCAACATGTTGAACATGATACTTCCAATACTTTCTATAGATTAGTATATCATCAAAATTTACTAACACAAATTTTCTAAGAAAGGGTTTTAAATTGGAATTCATCAAACCTTGAAATGTGGAAGGTGCATTAGTAAGCCAAAAGGAATGACCAAAAATTTGTAATGACCCTCACGAGTTATGAACGTTGTTTTCAGAATGTCTTCAGTCTTCATTTTAATTTGATGAGATCTTGAATGAAGATCCAAATTGGCGAAGTAAATTTCTCCATGTAATTTATCAAAGAATTCATCAATGATAGGAATGGGAAATTTTTATTTAATAATGAGCTTGTTTAGCTCCCTATAATCTGAATAGATACAACATGATCCATCCTTCTTGTGCACGAATACTACTGAAGCAGAGAAAGAAATTTCACTAGGTTGAATTATACCCACCTCTAGCATTTCTACAACCATACGTTCAATTTCACACTTTTGGGCATATGGATATCTATAAGGTCTAATGTTTGGAGGAACACTCATTGGAATCAAATGAATATTATGATCATGATCATGAATAGGTCAGAGGCCTTTGGCAGTCTCAAAAACCTTGGAATTATTGTCCAAGAATTTTTGGAGGTATGGAGAAATAGATTATTTTAATGTTTGAACTTCTAGTGAGCATAATTGTGAAATGATGCCCCATTGTTCTTTCTCCAGAAGCTTTGTCACACAATTAGAGAAAATTATATTTCCAAGTTTCCCTGCAATAACCCTTAATTCAAATTCATTTCCTTCCCAAAAAAAATTCAAGAAAAGTTCTTGAAAATTAAAAGCTATAGTCCCCAAAGATTGTAACCTTTGGAATCCTAGTACAACATCAGCACCACCCATTGGAATGGAATGAATTAAACTATTCAATACATTTTCCCCCATGGTTAGCTTTATATTATGGAACTTGCCAGAACAATTTATAGTTCCTCCATTTGCAACCATCACTTGACACTTTGGTGCTGGATATAGGAAGCAATTCATTTCCTTGGATATATTACAATGAATAAAATTATGAGTACCTCCTAAGTCAATTAGAACTATTACCCTTTCCTTCTTGATATATCCTTCAATATTGAGAGTTTGAGGAGTGAAAATTCCTCCCAATTCAATACAATATATGGTAGGATTCATTCCTTGTTTCTTTAGGGTTGGTTCCTAGTGTATATCCTCCTCTTTTGATGTTTCTTATTCCTTTTCTTCTTCCTATTCACAATATATGTAGAATAATTTCTTCTCAACACACTTATGATCTTTCAACTTTTCTTTCCACCCTGAATGCCCTCTCCAATGAATCAGGTTCCCAAAGGCAAACCTCATGTAGGGTGTTATCTTTTAAAGTCCCTATAAAGACATAAATCCTATTCTCCTCTGGAATATTAGTTACCCTAATATTCAATTTTTAGAAGTCTTCAATGTGATCTTCCATTGAACCCTTTTGTTTGAGATTTATTACTTGGATAAAGAAGGTGTTTCTATTTGTATATTAATAATGTGCTATCATTTCCCTTGTAAAAAATGAGAAGGTGACAAGTTGTTTACGAGACAAAGTCATCTATACCATACAAACTGATTGGTTTCTAAATAGAAAGATGTAATACATACATTTTTTGAGGGTTGCACATCTTGTAGATCAAAATATTGTTCCATCTGTAGTGCCCATGTTACTAGATCATTTCCATCAAAATTCCTCATATCTATATTTGGAATTTGGTGGTTCTTAAACCCCACACTAGAGTATTTAAAATCATAATTCATATTCCTTTTTTCCTCATTGTTATTTTCATGGATGATGTTATCACTATTAGGAAGCCTTTATTGTAATAATTTTTTCAACCATTCATTCAAACCATCCATGTTTTCTTTTAAACCATTCATGTCACTTTTTAATTTTTCCTTTAAACCATCCATCTCCCCTTTAATTTCATCTTCGGTTTCTCTTTTTGAGAGTGAAATTTGTTGCACTTGGTCCCGTAATTTTGATATATCATGTTGCAATTCTTCCTCTTCATGCATCATAATAGAGCTTTCTGAGGGCTTAATGGGTGTAGAATTAATTTCTTTTTGAGGAATTTTAGAACCCGATACTAATATATATGCTTCAATACCCCATTGGTATTACTTCAAATTGATATTCCAAAGAAAATTTATGCAAATTTTTTTTTTTTAAATACACACATTTTTCTTGCTTTTAGGAGCTCAGTCTTGAAATAGTTGTAACTCTATAATTTTGTGTCAGTAAGGTCTAAAATTATGTCCTAGGTAATGTTGTAGGAACTACAAGCACCCTCCAAAATTCTTCCTTAGCTTCATTTTGGAGCCTCCCTGCCAACCATCCTTAGCAACATGTCTGGCATCGTCAAGCACATAGGCTTTCGTTGTTTCATAGTGTCTTGTTAGCCTGTGTATGCAAGTTTCTTCCACCTCCTTCACAGGAAGCTTTCCAGAATTAGTGTCAATTTCTAGTTGAGCAGCTCCCTCTGGGAATTGAGTGATTATGGAGGGGAACCATTATTTTCTCCAGAAATTGTGTAAACCCAGCTGAACACCTAGCTAGGCTACATAATTGCGTATTTCTCTCTGACAGTATTCCTCTCAAAAATTGTGCAATTCACCCCAAGACAATTGCTTAGCCCAAAAATTGCGTAATTCTAGGCAGCAATCACCTACTGCTCCCAGAAATTGCATAATCCCTATGGTACAGCCAGCCCAGCAGCTAGTAGAAATTGTAGAAATAATTCAAACAGGCTGCTGGGCTTAGAAATTCTGCAATGTAGTCAGATAAGCTTCCTTTAGATAATTTCACAATCGGACCCAGGACAACTGCTCAGCCCATAAATTGTGCAATCCTCGGAGATAGTCATATGTTCCTCCCAGAAATTGCGCAATCCCTTTATGATAGCTAGCTCTGCTCAGCCCAAGAACAGCACACATTTTCATCCTAGGCTCGTAGACCAACACATGTGCCTTTAGGTTGACCAATTCCCTTTGGGATCGAGAAAAACTAATTTTCATGCATGGACTGATTTTTCCAATGCAGCATGTAAATGCATCCCTAGATTTAGGGATCTATTTTTAGCAGCTAGAGGTTACATGCAAGAATAATTTCAAAAACCTCCCGCCAAGTGTCACTTTTCCTATATTTGTGGCATGCACATCATAACCTTGATTTTATCAAAACTTATGAACCGGATGCCACAGATCTCATTCCTCACATCAATCTTGTAGCTATGACATCCCACATCGAATATAGGAGTCGTCGGCACATTCAACTTAGTTGTTTCGGGGTAAGCCCGCTTCGCATGTCTTGCACTGGGTTTCTGTCACTCTTTGTGTTTCGGCTTGTGAGAATGGTATCTCCTTGATTTCTATGAACATTTCGTGTCATTTGCATACATGTTAGCTTGTACAAGCATCGTTTCAGTTTTCGTCGCATCTCACTGTTGTAGCATGCATGACACTGTTTTTGCATCGACGGTCACAGTCGTGGTGACCTGCTTAACACACATGCATGTGCCCCATTTTTTAAATCCTGTACTTACTGTTTGCATGCATAACCATTCACTCTTTTTTGCACTCACCTCATCATGCATTTAGAATTCTCATTGTTTCAGTCACCCGTTGGTCCGTCTGGGCTACCTTGGCCCAGACCATCCCTTGCCCGGCTAGCACTGCTCATTTCCAGAAGCAAAGGCTCTACCTTCCCTCCAGAAATTGTGCAAGTCTAGCCCACACTGACCTCCAAGATTGGGTTGTGCAATTCTTGGAGGCAGTGTCCTGTTGGCCCCAGAAACTGTGCAATGCAATTTGCTGGTTGCATGTCACTGCTCACTGAAATTATGCATTGCGCAGTTTCAGTCCTTAGCACACCAGGCTAGACTATCCATTTTGTAGTTCCAGTAGTTAGTCAACCTCGTGGTGGCCTGAACTATGTCACTCGCATTCTTGGCAGTCATTCTCCCAAAATCTTGGTGGAAATTGTGCAATTTTCATAGATAGTCACACATGTATGTTGCATGTAATTCCTCTAGTTTTTT
Organism: Pinus taeda; assembly: GCA_000404065.3. Taxonomy (NCBI): domain Eukaryota; kingdom Viridiplantae; phylum Streptophyta; class Pinopsida; order Pinales; family Pinaceae; genus Pinus; species Pinus taeda. Next base: position 39,949 of record APFE030398288.1, on the reverse strand, counting down.
TTGGTCTTCACCTGATAGATTGCATTCCATGAGTGTTTCTATGTCTCTTGGTATCACAGGTTCCTCTTTCCTCCCAACAGCAGAGTTACAATGGAAAATAGAAGTAGAGTCAAAGACACCATTAAGAGTGCAATTGGGGATGTCGTTGATCAAGTGTCTATTAACTTGCCTATCCACGAAGACGTCAAGTTGCTCATGGATAAGGATATCAAGGTGAATGGCAATGGCATCACAACAAGAGGCACCATCAACAGTATCAAAGGTAGCACACTTGCACGCAAAGAATGCAAGAGGAAGGTTGTTGATAGGATAGAGGTGGAGCAAAGCTGCAATTTCAAAGCAGATCTACTCATGAAGAAAGTAGCTTTGGAGATTGAGGCCATGACGTGACGACACGACACAAAGATTGCACGAAGGTAGAAAGTGAAGCAGAGAAGGAGTTGCATGTGCTGAAGCAACAACTCAAGGAAGAACATGAGCTGCATAGACAAGAGAATGAGTTACAGCAGGAACAGGTAAAGAAGGGGTCACAACATGCACAAATGGATGAAACTATGCTAGTACAAGTTATAGATCCATTCTAGTAGCTGGCATGGAGTGGAAAAGGTTAGTAGTGTTGATGATCACATGTAAGGGAATTCAGCAGAATGCATGTCATTGTGTGTACGCATGTGATCCCACCCTTTTGGAACACTCGCCGAGGTGAAGACAAGAAGTAGTCTGATTGGAGTTGAACATGCATTTCGACAACTTGATGCACATGGTCACCAACACACACTTGGGGATTAGCAAATACACTATGCATCAATATGTTGCTAGTCTAGCTACACTCAAGACGATGATGTGCATGTTAATAGACGAGTTGGACAAAGGAACCATATCATTTTACCTCAATGCAACGGAGGCAAGTGTTTGCTTTCAGTAGGATGTCATCATTGAGCACATAGACACCATCATAGAGGACCAAGCTTGGAATTAGTTCACCACCATTGATCATCTCAAGGATGTGAACGGGTTGGTCTTACCACAAATGTCCGAGTGTTAGTGATGTCTTGCATGGTTTGCTCAAGCCTATTTTGTCTCACATGGGTACATGTTCAAATTTCATGTAATGTCTTGTCAAGTGGAAGTTCAAGTGTCAATAGCTAAATCTAACAATCATAGAGTAGTTGAAGTGTCATGAGGGTAGATGAACAGTCACAAAGGGGAATGTCAAGGGCAATGCCACCCTTTGCTATATATAGTACCTCATATCTCATTGTAGAGGCTTTTGGTCAACCAAGCTTCCAATAGGAGTAGGTAGCAATGACTATTGCATTCTACTGTCGCAACTAGTGGTTGGTTATGGTTGTATTGTATGACTGGAACTTTCAATTCTTCATATAATAGATCCAGCACGTTTCATGCATATGTCATATTGTATTTCAGCTATCTTGTTTACTCTGAATGATATATGTATATGTTTCCTTACGCATGCATGTATAGCTTTCCTATCTATTTATGTATGTATACTACTGAAACGTGTTGTTGGGTTAATCATCACTTTGGATTGATAGCTTACTTTCCTTCCAGTTTGTGATGCATCTTTGCTCGTATGTTCCCTTCTTAACTTCGTGCTTTCACAGGTTTCCAAGGGGTGAGCTCACCTCACACTTTGTGTGTTAGACCCACTCATGTACCTTCCTTGAATTGCTACATATGTCACACCCTTGCTATCAACAAAGACATCTCACTTGCCTCTGCGGTCAAGGCGATACCGTAGGACCCACTGTTGCAACGCCTATACCAAACGATCTCCTGTTGGGACTTCTTACTAGGGAAATCCCTTGACATGTTGACAGGTCTAGCACCATCAACATTTTGGCACTAGAAGGAGGGCCAAATGACAAGATGAGCCCTCACATCTGTTTTGAATCTCTGCATATCTATCATGACTAACTACAGATTTTCTCTTCCAAAGTGTATGTCTTATGGAAGTGACTTCATTATCTCAAAGATATATGAGATAACTTATCACATAAAACATATGATGGTGGAGGCTACGTAGCCTTGGTTAGGCATGCGGTCAGCATTGTAGGCTCATGTGAAAGACATGGAATATTTGAAAAATCCATGACCTACACATTGTTCTTCTACACACTTCAAGGGCACACAATGCACTAGTGTGGCACGCTGCCTGAAAATCCTATTCATTCTCTTTCTCATCTGGTCACAGAGATAGACTGTGCTTTCAATCACTTTAACTGTAAAGCACTCAACAAAGAAATTGTGGAATTTTGAAAGAAACCCAATGAATTCGTTGAACAATTTTACCCACGCTTTCGTAGTACTGCATACTGATTCCCCGAAGATGAAATTGATTGGGAATTTCTTAATGGAAGATTTGAGTATCTTCTTTACACATCTAAAAATCTGCAATTCTTGAAATTATCTTAAAAGCGCTCAGCACACATCGGTGATGGAGCTATGCAATCACAAGTAGATATAGTTGCTATCATAAGTGACTGTCCACCTTCACCTCATCAAATAGCTCCACCACCACAAAGTGATGTGGGAGATTATGCGCACACATATGTTGAACTGTAACATCCTCCCACCCCACCCGCTCTTGATATCTATGCAGATTTGGCTTGTAAGATTGTCGGTTGTCACGCGGATTCATTCCCTCAACCTCTGTCCCCACGTTCTATTGATCCTTTAGATTGTATTGTCTTGTTTTCTTCCATTCCGGACTCCGCACTTGTTGTGAACGAGGATCAAGATGTTGACAGAGTTAGTGTTGTGCAACTAGCCTGCGCCATCATTCACGATGAGTATGTGCAGGAATCTAGAGAAGAACTTGCAGTGAAGGATGACTCCATTCTAGGCATGCCTCATGCACTTTATCCTGACATCCCTTAAGATTCTCCCACTGCTAATTTCCCCTATGAAAACTCATTTCTATATTTTTCTACTTCAGATTGCTCAGAGGACACGTCAAATGTTATTATGTCATTACATTGCAGAGAGGACACATATTCCTCTAAAAATTTATCCAATTTGTCATCTGTCATTTCTAAAAACACATAGGATGAACATCCTTGCTTCTCATTTGTCATGATGCCGACGAACATCCTGGATTTTCTGATCTTGCTTGTTATGATCTCTCTACTTTTTCATCCAATCACGATGTTCCTTCACTCGTTGTTAATCTATCTAATCCACTGGTCTATGATGATCTATCTGTCGATGAAGTCGAAACCTCGCAGAATATCAAGGCACTTCAGCCCGAGCTAATGGCTATGTCAGGCCCTCACTGTTCTGAGGTTGTTTCAATTCTGATCAGGAAATTGTTGAAACATGTAAGGATCCTCATCACTCTCTGCTTTTTATTCAAGATCAATCTAACACTTAGATTTCACTTCCTCCACTCGAACTACATGATCCCATCGCTCATGCATTGAAGGAATCTTACACAGCAAGCACACTTCCACAACTTAATGGTCTACCTTTCTCACGTTTTCTTGCATGTCACAGTCAAGAGAATATACACTCAACATCTGCACGTAGTGTAGCACAACACCATGCCAAGTCCACAAAGTGCATGTCATGCGCTTTCACTCATTTTTTCTCTGTGGATGCTTGTAAGCTTAGAGTGTGTACATCTCCATCGTTATATCATTCATGCTTGCTGCTTTGGGCAAGTGCGATGTTGGTGAACCATGCCTTCACTAACATGGGTTGACCATGTGCTAGTGGCTACATTGGAAGTATCACTTCACTTGAGATGACCCATGCACTATTAGATTAGGAGTAGGGGTAGTTTTTGCTTTGAGTTTTTTGCTTGCATGCATGTTTGTTTCTTTCTTTGTGTGTTTTCTTGCTTTCTTGTTTGTTTTCTTACTCACTTTTCATATGCAATTGCTTATGCTTATTGCTTGAATTTTGTTTTGTTTTCTTGTTTTCGTTCGTAGGTTAGTTTCACATGGGCCGTGTGTGACTCTAGAAACAAGCCTAGGTAAAGTACAAGAGGACTTGTACAGATATTAGCATTTGGTTTTCTTTTGTCCACTCTCTCATGAAGAACTTGTTAGTTTCAATCCATGATACAACAATGGAAAATACATACTATTTGAAGTGAACCTTGGTGAAAACACAATACTTGTGCACGAACTAGTATCACCTACTCTAGTCAATTGTTTTTGGGTTAATCCTTTTCAGCTTAGTCAAGTAGAGTAAGGTGAGGGGAAAAACCTTAACAATTAAGTCATGGGTATATATAAACTACTTCTATGAAGGAACAACCTTTTCTTCTCTGAATAAGTCAGGATCCCTCTTCCGCCTCTGAAATGAATAATTGGTATGCACAGTTATGAAAAATAAAAAAATGAAAATGTGAAAAAAGTTGAAAAACATGAAAAATGAATCAGGTGAAAGAAGAGAAAGGCTTCTTCCGTAGAGAGGTGATAAAAGTAACTCCACTGGGGTACTGACTAGGCTTGTTAGTAGCGAAGCAATGCTTGTGTTCCTGTGTGACTCCACTGGGGTACTGTCCAGGCCTGCTGGTGGCAGAGCAACACGAGAGATGAAACTTAAACTCTGATGACCAATACACTTGTGCACCAATATACCGCTCATCCCCAATCGAAACAACTCTGTTTGCTTGGCTTGGAATGTGTGTCAATCGACCAAGAGATTGGTAGATGCTACATCTTATAATCAAGAAACTATGGAAACCAAGATGAGCAAAGAACTGAACAATACTTCTAGACGTGTTAGACTTGCTTTTCATAAACAAGGTCCATTCAGAGAGCTACAGTTCTACCAGTGTGTCACCAAGTTTTGTAGCAGCTACAAGAACCCTCCAAAATTTTTCCTTAGCTTCGTTTTGGAGCGTCCCTACTAACCATCTTCACCAACATGTCTTACATTGTCAAGCACATAGGCTTCAGCTCTTTCATAGAGTCTTTTCAGCCTGTGTATGGAAGTTTGTTCCACCTCCTTCACAAGCTGCTTTCCAGAATTAGTGTTAGTTTTTGGTTGAGCAGCTCCCTCTAGGAATTGCACAATTCTAAAGGGGAACCATCCTTCCCTCCAAAAATTGCACAAACCTAGCTGGGCTCCAGAATTTCACAATTCTTCCTGACAATATTCCTCTCAAAAATAGCTCAATTCATCCTAGGACGGCTGCTTAACCTAGAAATTATGCAATTTTGGGAAGCAGTCACCTATTTCTCCTAGCAATGATGCAATCCCTTTGGGACAGCTAGCCCACCAACTAGCAGAAATTTCATAAATCATTCAGGAAGCTTGCTGGGCTAAGAAATTGCGCAATGCAGTCAGAGAGACTTCCTTGAGAAAATTTCACAATTGGACCCACGACAGCTTTTCAGCCCATAAATTGTGCAATCTTGGGAGATAGTCACTAGTTCATCCCATAAATTGCACAATCTCTCTGCAATAGCTAGCTCTGATCAGCCCAGGAACAACATAGATTTTCATCCCAGATTCGCAGACCGATGCATGTGCCTTCAAGTTGACCGGTTCCCTCAAGGATTGAGAAAAATTGATTTGCATACATGGACTTCTTTTCCCAAGGCAGCATGCAAAGGGATCCCTATATTTAGGGATCTACTTTTAGCCACTAGAGGTTACATGTAAGGATTATTTGAGAGACCTCCCACCAAGTGTCGCTTTTCCTAGATTTATCGCATGAGCATCATAACCTCGATTTTATCAAAAATTATGAACCAGACACTAAAAAGCTCATTCCTCACATTGATCTTATAGCTCTGACATCCCAAATCACATCCAGGAGTCGCCGACACATTCAACTCAACTGTTTTGGGGTAAGCCCTCTTTGCATGTCTTGCACTGTGTTTCTATTCCTTTTTGTGTTTTGTCTACTTGATTTATGTGAATTCTTGTTTTCATTTGCATGTATGTTAGCTTGTACAAGTGTCATATTAGTTTTCATTCACATCTCACTTCTGTCGCATGCATGACACTATTTTTTCACCAACAGTCATCATCGCAACAACCTGCTTCACACACATGCATGCATCCCTTTTTCTGAATCCTGTACTTATTATTTTCATGCATAATCATTCACTCTTGTTTGCACTCATCACATCATGCATTCAGACTTCTCATCTTTTCAGTCACCCGTCAGCTGGTTTGCGCCGCCTTGGCCCAGACCATGCCTTACCCGACTAGCACTGCGCATTTCTGGAAGTGAAGGCTTTGAGTTCCCTCCAAAAATTTCCCAAGTCTAGCCCAACAATAACCTCCAAGCTTGCATTGTGTAATTCTTAGAGGCAATGTCCTACTGGCGCTAGAAACTATGCAGTGCAATTCGCTGGTTCCATGTCACTGCTGATTGAAATTGCACATTGTGTAGTTTCATTCATCAGCAGGATAGGATGGACTATCCATTGCATAGTTCTAGGAGTCAGTCAGCCTCTTGGCAACCTGAACTGTGTCGTCCCTAGTCTTGGCAGGCAATCTCCCAGCCTCTTGGTGAAAATTGTGCAATCTTCACAGATAGTCACACAGGTATGTTGCATGTCAGTCCTCTTCTTAGTTTTGATTTTCAACTGACAGATTTCTTGCCATGAGTGTTTCTATGTCTCTAGGTATCACAAGTGTCATCCACCTTCCATCATCACAGGTATAATGGCTTCTAGGAGAGCAGAGTCAAAGACAACGTTAACAACACAACTAGGGATGCAGTCAATCAAGTGTATATGAACTTGCCTATGCATGAAGACATCACGTTGTTCATGGAAAAGGATATCAATATGAATGGAAATGACATCACAATGAGAAACAACATCAACAGTAGTAGAAGGCAGCACACCTGCATGCGACGAATGCAAGAGGAAGGTTGTTGACAACATAGAGGCAGAGAAAAGCTGTAAGTTCAAAGCAGATCTACTCGTGACGAAAGCAGCTTTGGAGATTGAAGTTATCAGGTGACGGTGCAACATAAATATCACGTGAAGGCAGACAGAGAAACAGAGAAGGAGTTGCATGTGCTGAAACAACAACTCAAGGAAGAATAGGAGCTGCACATATGAGAGAATGAGTTGCAACAGGAACAGGTACAACAGGGGGTGCAACATGCACAGATGGATGAAACTGTGCTAGTACAAGCTATAGATCCAACCTAGTAGTTGACACGGAGAAGAAAAGGTGAGTAGTGTTGTTGATCGCATGTGAGGGAATTAAGCAGAATGCATGTCATTGTTCATATGCATGTAATCCCACCCTTTTGGCAAACTCATCGAGGCGAAGACAAGAAGTAAGTCCGACTGGAGCTGAACATGTATTTCGACAAGTGATGTGCATGGTCACCAGCACACACTTAGGGATTAACATAGACACTATGCATCAGTATGTTGCTAGAACAACTACACTCAAGGCGTTGATGCACATGTTAATAGACGAGTTTGACAGAGGGGCCATATTAGTGTACCTGGATGCAACGGAGGCAAGAGTTTGTTTTCAATAGGATGTCACCATTGAGGGCACAAACACTATCATAGATGACCAAGCTTGGCATCAGTTCACCACAGTCGATCATCGCAAGGATGTCAAAGAGTTTTTCTTACCACAATTGTCTGAGTGTTAGTGGTGTCTTGCATGGCTTGCTCAAGTCTAATTCATCTCACATGGGTACATGTACAGATTGTATGTAATGTCTTCTCAAGTGGAAGTTCAAGTGTCAATAGTTGAATGTAACAGTCATAGAGTAGTTGAAGAGTCATGAGGGTAGATGAGTAGTCACAAAGGGTAATGTCAAGGGCCACCCCACCCTTTTCTATACATTGTAGAGGCTTTTGGTCAGCCAAGCCTCTGATAGGAGTATCTTAGAGAAAGATTGGAGAGTATTGTAACGAGCCTTGGCTTGTCCATTGTGCAGAGAAGTATATATCTTTGGAGGATCAGGTGGCAATGACTATAACATTCCACTGTCAGAAATAGTGGTTAGTCATGGTTGTATTGTATGACTGGAGCTTTCACTTATTTATATAATAGAGCCAACACATTTCATGCATATGTTGTATTGTATTTCAGCTATCTTGTTTACTCTAAATGATATATGTATCTATTTGCTTATGCATGCATATATGGATTTCCTATGGATGTATGTATGAATCTTACTGAAATGTGTTGTTGTGTTAACCATCACTTTGGATTTCTAGCTTACTTTCTTTCTAGTTTGTGATGCATCTTTGCTCATGTGTTCCCTTCTTAACTTCGTGTTTTCATAGGTTTCCAAAGGGTGCACTCACGTTACCCTCCGTGTGTTAAAACCACTCATGCACCTTCCTTGACTTGCTGCATAAGTCACACCCTTACTACCAACAAGTACATCTTACTTCCCTCTGTGTACAACCATAGTCAAGACAATACTGTACGACCCAATTCTGGGACTCCTACACCAAATGGTCTGAGGTCTAGTTGGGACTTCTTACCCAGGAGATCCCCTGACATGTTGGTAGGGCCAACACCATCAACAGGTAACCCTCTAAGTATTCTTTCTAACATCATAAGTTAGACCATAATTAGATTCTTCAAGATAAAGTTATGCCCAATATCGTACAATGACATGATTATGGACTAGTTCAGTAGATCAAAATTGTACATAGTGTCATGTGTCCCTTTTTCGACTTGTAGCCCTGAAATTGCTAAAAGAGAACCTAAAATCTGTTTTTTTTTCTTTCACTTTTTACGAAATTCAAATTTGATGCTTGAAGGGAAATTTATGTATGTTTTCCCTATATCACTTGTTTACCACTCAATTATGAAGCATGCAGAAACCCCAACTTCTTCATCTCATATCTCTGAAAATATAGCGAACTAAGATATGAAATTCATACATACAGTTCATAAATATTTCTGCTCCACGTGGTTTCAATTTCAATTTCTAAAGCTTCGTACAAAAAAAGTTATAGGGAAAATGTCAAAATGACCTGTTTGAAGCAACAAAAACCTACAATCCAAAGCTCTAAAACCAAATGTAATGCATCAAGCTCACAAAATAGAAGAAAAGATAGATAAATGACTTAAAACTTATCCTCTTCAATGAGGAAAACTCTTTTCCATTACATAAATGAACAATCCTTGGATAATACAAATGATAAGACCTCCTTTGAATATATAGGGGTGTAAGGGGCCACAATATAATTAGAGCTTACATATTAACAATAATGTAAGGGCACAACAATAACAATAGGGGCTACACTAACAATAATAATAAGTGTAATATACTAGTATTATAGGGACCTAACAAGAAGTGCATGGAAAATCCTTGTTTGAATGGTTAGTTACAGATAGGATGATTAACTTGGTGGATTCCCTATATGTGGTGGATCATTTACATGTCCTTGTTAATAACCAAGTCACCTGGAATTATTTCACAAGTGTTTCACCTTTGTTCCTCATGCAGGTACTAATTGTATACATGAGTATAACCATTTTTGAGGTTTTCACTTGACTTGGTTTTCACCTCAGTGTGTGGTAGGAGCATTGAAGTTCCTTTAAGAGTCATCAAACCAGTGGGAAAGGGTAGTTGACTTCCATCAGTGTGTATCATGCCTGGAATTACAATCCATGATAAGGGGGTAGTTGTAGGATGATGGTATTATTATTTAGGTACCTACATATATGAATCAGCTTTATCATTGGACTTGGAAGGGGATCCTCCTCACTTTTCATGGAATTCCAATCTTCCTACAACCCTCCTTGAGACCATACATACCTAATCATTTATATCAGCTTACAATTTCTGTTAGTTTTCAAGAGAGGTCCTTGGACCTAAGTAAGAATAAAATGTGAATGGACCTATCATGTAGCCACTTATGTATTCATACGCACGACCCATGCATATGATTGACGTTCGAAGGAGGGATTCCTTATGGTTTGGGGTGTTTCTGTCACCTTGTGACCCTTTTGGCTGTAGGAATTTACAGGGTACGTTCCTCAGATAGAACACCAAAGGACGCCACTCAAAAATAGATCACAGATCAATACACTAGTATTCTTGACATGGTTAAAACCCTCAAAGAGGGAAATAGTCCACAGCCTGAGCCAATGTGGCCACTTCAAGAAATGTATTAATAAAAGAAAGAAAATTTACATAATCTTCTCTCATGAATGGTCACCCTACAAATGACCCTACATGCTCTTTAAATAGAGATCATTGACCAATCCGGTTTTAAGCCATGGATCAAGTGTCGGTACTATCGAGGAGAGAATGAGCCATCAAATCACTTAATTGTCTAGAACATATCGTGATCGTTGGATTGTAAGTTACAAAAGTACATAGTAAAGAAAAACAGTTGACCTAACTCTACACTAGACCAAGTTATACTTAACTATTTCCTATGTTTTGAAATATCCTAACATCCCCCCCTTAAGAAGAACTTGGGATAGGATTGAAGGATGTACAAATATGACACAATAGGAGAAGGATGGAGGAATTAAAGCCTATCCCCCCCGAGTGACAACTCCCTGAAATCCAACCATAAATCGAAGTTTAGTAAACTTCGCCTCTATGAGAGCCTTTGTAAAGATGTCTGCAACTTGATCATCGGTTTAAAAATATTGCACTTCAAGGACATGGTCATGAATGACCTTTCTGATGAATTTCACGTGTACTTCGATGTGTTTGTTGCACTAATGTTGAACTGGATCTATGCATAGTTGCATGGCACTTTGATTATCACACCATAGTGTAGTCAGATGCTACTCGTTAAAGCCAAACTTTGATAGGATCTAACGAAGCCATAGGCCTTCCTTACTAGCTTCTATGGTGCCATGATACTCTACTTCTGCTCAAGAAAGAGAAATGACACTTCGTATCTTGCAAGCCAATGTAATAGGTCCAGAAGCAAGAGTGAAGACATAACCTGCAGTAGACTTCTGATCATCAAGGTCACTAGCCCAATCAGAATCAATGAAACCAACCAATAGAGGAGATGCTTCTGCATTGTAATGAATCCCAAACTAAATTGTATCTCGAACATAACAAAGTATTCTTTTAGATACTTTCCAATGACTTTCATGTGGGTTTTTCATAAACCAAGCAATAAGGGAAACAACAAAGGAAATGTCAGGACAGGTAAGGGTTAGATACAAAAGCTTTCCTACAAGCTGATGGTATAAGGTAGCATCAACTTCAGGGGAAGTACAAGTGACTGAAATTTTGACTCCAGACTAAAAGGGAGAAGGGGATGGCTTACCATCTTCCATGTCAAAGTGGCATAGAAGATCACAGGAATACTTGGATTGGGAAAGGGAAATACCTTCCTTGGATTGCAAAACTTGAAGACCAGAAAATAATGCAAGTGTCCTAACTCTTTCATTTCAAACTACTTTTTAAGGCTATAATTCACATGGTTTATAAGGTTGGGATCACCACCAGTAAGAATAAGATCATCAACATAAAGAACAAGAATGATAAGATACTTACCCACTTTCTTGGTGTAGAAAGTGTTGTCCGAATGACACCTAGAAAATCTAGTATATAGAATAAAGTTATCCATTTTGGCATATCAAGCCCGAGGTGCTTGCTTGAGACCATAAAGGGATTTCTTAAGCTGATATACAAGGCTAGAGTTTGTTTGTATAAAGCCAGGAGGTTGTTCCATATAGATTCCTTCATGAAAGTCTCCATGCAAGAAGGTAGATTTAACATCCATCTAATGGACTTCCCATTTGAAAGAGGCAGCAAGGGAAAGAACAAGGTGGATAGAGTTCATTTTGGAAAGAGGGAAGAATGTTTCAGTATAGCCAATGCCTTCAACTTGTGAAAAACCCTTAGCAACAAGACAAGGTTTATGTTTATCAAATTTTCCATCTGGTCCAAACTTGGCTCTGATACCATGTAGGAATTTAGAGGGTAAGTTCCTCAGATAGAACACCAAAGGATACCACTCAAAAACAGATCACACATCAATACACCAGTATTCTTGACATGGTTAAAACCCTCAAAGAGGTAAATAGTCCACAGCCTGAGCCAAATTGGCCACTTCAGGCAATCTATTAATAAAAGAAAGAAAGTTTACATAACCTTCTCTCATCAACAATCACCCTACAAATGACCCTCCATGCTTTTTAAATAGAGATCATGGACCAATCGAGCGTTAAGCCACGGATCAAGTGTCAGTAATACCAAGGGGAGAATGAACCATTAGATCATGTAACGTCTAGAAAATATCTTGACTGCCAGATTGTAAGATACAAAAGTAAATAGTAAAGAAACACACTTTACCTAACTCTGCACTAGACCAAGTTATACTTAACTATTTCATATGTGTCGAAATATCCTAACATTGGCACCATATTCCTTATTCATACCAAGAAGGGAACATTGGTTGTAATATTAGGAGGGATAACACCTGTAAGTGCTTCTTATAATCCTAAAGTTAACGGTGAAAGTATGTCACAAGTCTAAGTGGTTATAACACCACCAAGGCCGAGTCATGGCTGATATATTCATGTATGGCCTTTAGTAGTTTAGATAGCCCATGTAGGCTACATTGTTGTTATCACAATGACAGATGTTGGTGAGGAAACAATGGGGTTTCCTTATTTGGATCACAGACAATATGCATAATATTGCAAGCGAGAAACAAAGCATGGGAAATGAATTTATGGATGATATCGATCTTTAGCCCTTTTTCATTTAGGCCTCATGCCTGGAGACATGACTAAGTCCTTATGAACAAGGTGAGGGCCGGGTGTTGAAAATAACAATAAGAAATGCTAAAAATAGCATTGCTATAGATAGCATTTCAGGATATATTCCAATTTTAATTTGTCCTTGAATTAAAATTGAGAATTAAAATTCGAATTTAGTCTTACTAGTGAAAATCAAACATGAAGTCTTTTTGAAGACATGCAATAGTTATCTCTTTGACTGAGGAAGTTATCCCTTAATTAAGGAGATAAGGATGACTTGTATTTGAGTTGTAATTAGTTAGCTCAGTTAACTGAGTTGAGTCCAGTTAAATTAGTTCCAAACAGTTTGTGGAACTAATTGTGAGTTCAGTTAGTTAATGCATGCATGAATGCAACTAGTGTTCCCCAGATAACTGAATATTCTCTCATAAATAACCAATGCATGTTAGTTCAGACAAAGAACCAATTGAGATTATAGGTAGGGACATTGTACCATTAGTTGCTAGAATATTCCCATGTGAATATCTCTTGCATGCAGAAGGAACTCATTCCTTGAGGATTGCGTAGTTACTACAGAGGTTGGGGTAGTGTGTGAGGTGAGAATCACATAGGTGGTAGCCAGAGGATCCATGAGAAACTGCACAAGGAAATAGGAGGCTTGGAGGAGTGAAGGAAGGCATATGTGTTGTCTATTCTGTCTATGAGCAGTAGTGAGGGATTGTACTAAGAGCTGGATAGCTTGAGAGTTAAAGCTTTGTGTAATTCTGAGATATTTCCACTTGTATTATAATACAGATAGCGGGGTTTTTAGCTGAGGCTTTCCCCAGGGTATTCTTCTATGTTTCATGTGTGATTGAATCTTCTTCTCTATTATATTTCTTTTGTTTGATCTTGCTCAAAATCGATTAAGCTTCCACAAGTTTGATTGGAGAAGTAGATTAAGTATTTTTCTTTAGTACATTACATAATCAGTTTAATCTACAGTCGGATTTTCTACATAGATCTCAGAGGTAGATTTGTAGAGAATTTGCAAGAAATTCCACATGGTATCAGAGCAAAGGTGATCAAAGTGGATAACAGTATACAAAGAAGGGAGAAGTTCAAAGTTTGAAGTTCTTGATTGTAGGTACAAAATTGATTTCTTATCACGTCTCAAAGTTCACCAATGGCGTTCAATGGCTTGAGACTCAAGTATGCATTGAATGGTAGCTCGAATTACATAGCATGGCAGGATCGCATGGAAGTGGTATTAGAGGACAATGGTTTGAAGGACTTCATTTATCAGGAAGTCCCCAAGCGAGCAACAACTAATGCCCAAGAATTAGTGGAATGGAAGAAATGTGTGGCAAGAGCAAGGAGGATTCTTCTGGAGGGAGTTTGAGACCATATTGTCTCGAGACTCCATGGGAAGGAGACTTCGTTTTCAATGTGGAAGACATTGAAGGATCTATATCAGAACATCAACGATGAGAGGAAGCTGGCACTGAAGGACAAGCTTCAGAAAATCAAGTGTGAAAAGGGCGACAGGATCTCTACATATCTGAACAAGCTCACCACCTACAGAGATGAGCTTGGACGTGTAGGATTCATGACAGCTAATGATGATATGGTGAGTATTGCTCTCCTTGGTCTTCCTAAGAGCTGGCATAACTACTAAGACTCAGTGAATGGAAGAGAGAAACTACCAGATTGGGAACGAATGTGGTCGGATTTGATGCAAGAGGAGATCAGGAGAAGCACGAGAGATGGTTTTTCATCTAAGCATGACGATGAAGAAAATCTAGCCTTAGCCAGTAAGGTAAGGAAAAGGAAGGAGAAGGATTCTCATTCCAAATCGAGTTCTTTCCATGGTGGGGCGAAGATTGACAAATCTAAATTGAGATGCTTTAATTGTCATGAGGTGGGCCATTATGCAACTAATTTTCAATTGAAGAAACCCAAGAAGGGATCCTCCGAAGGATGTGAAGGTGAGGCATTTTCTTCTTAGTTCGAATTGGATTTTACCCTAATCACATGCATGGTTTCATTGATGGTGGGTTATGGTTGGTTTCTTGAAAATGGAGCCTCATTCCACATGACTGACGATAAGAGTTTTTTCAGTACCTTGGAGGAGAAAGACCTCTAGATCTGCATAGAGATGGGTAATGATGAAAGGTATAGTGTTTCGGAAGGGGGCACGATTGCTTTTTAGAGGGAGCATGGAGCTATCATTACCTTGTCAGATGTGAAGTATGTGCCTAGACTGAAGAAGAACTTGGTATCGATTGTGATGTTGGACGACAAAGGTTACGATGTTGTCTTCAGTAAGGGAAATGTTTTCCTTAGAGATATCACCATGAGACGGGTGAAGCAGATCAGTTCACGATTCAAGAACCTATATGCTTTTGAGGTTCAAGATGCATGCAAATCCTTGAGGAGCAAGGCAAATGTTGGAGACTTGGTGGTTGAGAGGGAGAGTAAATTACCTCTCAATATGCATCCCCAAAAGAAGTCTCAGACAATTATGGAGGAGCCACAATTGGAGATGCTAAGAGGAGACCGAGTGGAGGCATCCACTCATGTAGAGACCTCCAATAGGGGAAATTTCGAGCCAAGTGGGTAGAAGTATCACATGCAACCATACCTCCAGGTGTGAGGTGGGCCAATGTGAAGAGATAGTCCCAAGAAGGCTGAAATAGGGGTAGGATCCTTGAGGTACCTAGCCTCTTTGATTAGACCTTGCTACGGGAGCCCCAACGAGGAGTAGTAGGACTAGCTGAGTGGGTAGAGATAGATACGGATGGACCGACAGAGGGAGCTTCAGCATCAGAGAGTGTTTCTAGCTCAACAGGGAGGTCAGTTGGGAGATTAGTTACTTACTTCTCAATAACTGAGTTTTAGTGTAGCATTGGGCAGCACGATGCAACATGATGAGAGGAGGTGCAGTGCAAATGCATTGTTGGGAGATAGGACCAACAACAACATGGGTGCAGCAGGAGGAATCAGTGTGATTGATGCTGTCAGAGATCAAAGTGACAGAGGCTAGAGAAGTTAGATAATGAAGAGTGTAAAGAAGGATTGACAACAGTGAAGAAAGGCAGAGCCAGCCGAAGTGCAGATTTTTCAGTTGACATAGGCAATAGTAGTCAGAGACTTTGATGATAGATGCATCATACTGATTTAGGTTGGATGTTTTTTGTTTCTAAAGTTGTTGGAGCAACAAAACTTGAGAGAAGTGTTGCATGCGGAAAATTCCAAAGGTTTAGGATCGGGTTCGAGTTGAATGCCTTTCTTGTTGAGAGGGAGAGTTGAAAATAGCAACAAGAAATGCTAAAATTAGCATTGCTATAGATAGCATTTCAGGATATATTTCAATTTTAATTTGTCCTTGAATTAAAATTGAGAATTATAATTCGAATTTAGTCTCACCAGCTATTTGAAAAATAATTAATTACTTCATCTTGAGTTAATTAGTTGGTGAAAATCAAAGATGAAGTCTTTGTGAAGACATGCAACAATTATCCCTTTGATTGAGGAAGTTATCCCTTAATTAAGGAGATAAGGATGAGTTGTATTTGAGTTGTAATTAGTTAGTTCAATTAACTGAGTTAAGTCCAGTCAAATTAGTTCCAAACAGTTTGTGGAACTAATTCTGAGTTCAGTCAGTTAATGCATGCATGCAACTAGTGCTCTCCAGATAACTAAATATTCTCTCATAAATAACCAATGCATGTTAGTTCAGACAAAGACCCAGTTGCGATTAAATGCAGGGACAATTTACTATCAAGTTCTAGAATATTCCCATGTGAATATCTCTTGCATGTAGAAGGAATTCATTCCTTGAAGATTGCGTAGTTACTACAAAGGTCAAAGTAGTGTCTGAGGTGAGAATCACAAAGGTGGTAGCTGGAGGACTCAGGAGAAGCTGTGTAAGAAAATAGGAGGCTTGGAGGACTGAAGGAAGGCATATGTGTTGTATATTCTGTCTATGAGCAGTAGTGAGGGATTGTACTGGGAGCTGGATAGCTTGAGAGCTAAAGCTTTGTGTAATCCTGAGATATTTCCACTTGTATGATAATACAGATAGCGAGGTTTTTGGCTGAGGCTTTCCCCAGAGTATTCTTCTATGTTTCATGTGTGATTGAATCTTCTTCTATATTATATGTGTTCTGTTTGATCTTGCTCAAAATCGATTAAGCTTTCGAAAGTTTGATTGTAGAAGTAGATTAAGTATTTTTCTTTAGTACATTGCATAATTAGTTTAATCTACAGTCAGATTTTCTACATAGATCTCAGAGGTAGATTTGTAGAGAATTTGCAGGAAATTCTACATAGGGACCATTCCATTGCATCGAATGAGGGAGTTGAGATACGATCTGACGTCTGACTTAAAGGATGATTCATAGTCAATGTCATGAATGGTGCAACAACATGTTTTTTTTGAGTGGTGCCAACTTCCAACTTGGAGTCGAGGTCAGGCCACATGTAAATATTTTGTATGTGAATGAGGTCGAGGTTGGTCCAACATTCTCAGAGTGACAATGGTTACTAGAATTTTGAGCCAACCTATGACCAAAACTCATATGTTGTTCTCGTAAACTAAAGTCTGCCTTGGTAAGGGTTCTAATGGAATAAGTGGTATATAGATATATATATATATATATATATATATATTATATATATATATATATATATATAATATATATATATATATATATCGTATGCATGACACCCATAAGCCAATGTACTGTGCAATGTTATGGGTCCCACCCATGAATGGGTAGCGACAAGTAAAACATTTTCGAGAGGCATGGGAAGACTGGCTAATGTTGCCACATATGTGTAATGACACCCATAAGCCAGTGTACCATGCAATGTTGTGGATCCCACCCATGAATGGGTAGCAACAAATAGAACGTTTACGAGTGGCATGGGAAGACTGGCTAAGGTTTCCACTTGTGTGTTCCATGGTAGGCTAGTGACGTGATATCATCAAGTTGGATAGAACTTCAAATGATTATAGCTTTCGATCTAACCATTGGGTTGGGGTGAAATTTTATATCACTAGATTCATCTCAGAGAGACTAACACAGTGGTGACATTAATTACATGTTTGAAGAAAAAAATATATGGTATTATGCCATCTCTATGATTGTACAATGGGGATTGGATTAGAAAGTGACCACTTCTCACCTAGTTATGGTGGGGAGGGTCGTTAGAGGCAGTATCAAAGCATACATATTCAACAATTGGACTGAATGGGCTCTATCATGGGCAATTAACAATAGATTTTCCGTGAGAGGGTTTCATAACGACCTTTAGAGATCGACTTAACAAATTTTTAGGTGTTAAAAGCTAGTTTGTGCTTCTTCGGTTGCACATATAATTGTGATAGTTATCTTGCTAACTTAATGACAATAATGAACATGAGGGATTGTTGGTTGCATGTAATTGACCATAACAACTCTGTGAGAGCAGGATCACAAGCATGATTTCTTACTAATTATTCGTTCTATTATATGTCTAATAATTGGTTGTGATTGACATCACATCAAAAGAAGTAAAAGGTAGTGGAAGACCTGGGAATGAGGGTTGAGATGGTGCAGTATAGTTGCAATTAGTCATAGCATGGAAATGAAGAGGCCATATCAAATGAAGAGGAAATATTGGTTGGCCAAGGGGGAAGGGAAAAATCTCATGATTGTATAGATACCTTAAGGATCCTAAGGGCCAAAGTTAGAAGCTTCAAGGTAGATAATCAAAGGTTGGTGAGATTGTAATAGAAGAAAGCTAAGATAAATGTATTTATTCTGCAAAACCTCTCATACTTACAAAGGATGAGGCAGTGTGAGTTGAAGGCTAACTATAGAGACCGAAGGAGCCCTTAGGAGTCAGAACAGAGAACAAATGGAGCAGATGGTTGTAGTTCTAGAAAGAGGCATAGGTGGGAAATTGAAGATATAATGAGAGGAACTACACCACTAATTACCATAGAAGGAACACTTAACACTAATAAATAGCATGTTGGTGGACATTCTAGTTCTACTGCCAGGAGATTTTATCACCATTCTCACTCATCACCATCAATGAAAGAAGGAAAGGGACCATATGCCATAGGAATTTAAGAAGACCAAGCCACCAAAATTTGATAGAGACATGAAGAAATATAAATATGTAGAAGCTTGGTTGCTTGGTATGAACAAATTCATTAGAATCTACGATTATTGGAAAATATGAAAGCCAAAATTGCCACCTATAGCGTGAAAGGAAAAACTGACATATGGTGGGAAGAATTGAAAAATGTATGAGACATAATTGAAGAGGGATTTAATTGAGTGCAAGACATGTTGTGAAAATCATCAGAAAAGATACTTCTCACACCAAATATATGTGGGGCCAGAGATTTACAGTGCTTGGGAAGCTCATATAGTGGGTGATGTAGCTGAGCTTACCAAGAATTTATGCAGTTATGGGAAATTTCCATGAAGACCACCAGACATCCATGATTGAGATGGAAGGTAAGTTTTGTAACCAAGTTGTTTCCATTCTTCTCTACCCTAGTCCAAGTTACATCTATGTCAGTCTAGAGCTTGTGGAAAAATGCAATCTTGCTAAGGAATTTCATGCAAAACCATGGATAGTTCAATTTGCAACAGGAACAAGGAGGAAACTGAGTTATTAGGTGATATCATGCACACTTGATCTCAGTAGCATTCCCATGAAAACAAGTTTGAACTTACTGCCATTGGGTGTGTAAAACATGTTATTGGGCATGGATTCTGTGTACATGCACATAACCAAGGTCGATTGTTTCGATAAAACAAACACCTAAATGTTTGGATGATGTCAGGGAAAGAATATTTTTGTAAGGAAATAAAAATCTAATTTCAATAAGGTTAATCACAACAATGTAGCCTAAACGTAGTTACTAGAAGGGATGTACACTATATGTAGTGTCAATTTCCAATAATAAGGAAGTTAATGGCAACTTTGGACAAGAACAAATTGAATTTATGAGGAAATATCTATCGTTACAACAATATGAGGATGTGTTTCCAAAAGAAGTTCCTAGGTTACCTCCCCACATAGAGGTGGATTTATCTATTGAATTGACACTTGGATCAACACCAACATCTAAGGCACCATATACGATGAGTACACCAAAGCTAGTTGAGCTAAAGCTATAGCCTAAGGAAATGATGGATAATGGCTATATAAGGCCAAGTGTGTCTCCATGGGGAGCACCAATCTTGTTCATCAAAAGGAAAGATGGTGCACTTAGATTACGTATAGATTATAGGTAATTGAATAAAATAACCATCAAGAATATATATTCATTGCCATGGATTAATGACCTATTTGATCACCTAATGGGAGCAACAATGTTCTCCAAGATGGATTTGAGGTCTATGTATTATCAAGTGTGCATGAAAGAACAAGATATCTATAAAACTGCTTTCAGGACAAGATATGGGCATTACAAGTTTGCAGTGGTACCCTTTGGTCTCACAAATTCCCCAGCCACTTTCATGTATATAATGAATAATATAATGTGTCCTTATTTGGAAAAAAATGTTAATTTTTTGTTGTTGATGTCATATTGATATATTCAAGGGTTGAAGATGAGCATGAAAGGCACATTACTACAATATTGCAATTATTGAGGGATCATAATATTTATTTGAAGCTTAGAAAATGTGAACTCTTTCAAGCAAAAATAGACTATTTTAGGCACATTGTCTCCAAGGAGGGGATATGAGTTGATGCATAAAATATCAAGACTGTAATGGAATGGAAAACATCAAGGAATCTAAATGAATTTGGATCATTCATGGGTTTTGTAGGTTATTACAGGTGATTCATAAGGAACCTTTCTAAGATAGGCTATCCTATCACATCCTTCCAGAGAAAAGGAAAGAAATTTGAATGGGTGACCGAATGTGCAACAAGCTTCATACAGTTGAAGCAATTGCTCACTGATGTTCTAATATTGAGGATCGCCAATCCAGATAAATATTTTGTGGTGTGTAGAAATTCCTCAAGGAAGGGCTTAGTGGAATCCTGATGAAAGAGGGATAAGTAGTTTTTTATGATTCATAGAAGCTAAATGAACATGAGGTAAATTACGTAACTCATGATATTGAGTTCACTACCAATATTCATGCTTTAAAGACGAGGAGGAATTATATTCCCGAAAGGAAGTTCATGCTTATGACAAATTATAGTGGACTCAAATATTTATTTCATAAACCTAAGCTAAATGCAAGACATGCTAGATGGCTAGCCATAATCAGAAAACTTTATTTTGAAATCATGTATACCAAAGGCAAAGAAAACAAAGTTATTGATGCACTCGGCAAGAGGATTCAAATGAAACAATTGGCAACCACTAGCTCTTGTGAAGTGGACTTGGTGGAAAGTGTCAAATTTATAGGACAACATGATGAAAAATATTAGCCAATGAAAGAAAAAATGCAACAAAAAGGTGAATATGAGGAATATCATCTCATAGATGGTGACTTGATTAGATTCAGGAAAATAATCTATATACTAAATACTGATGATTTAAAGATGCTCACAATGAGAGAGTTTCATGTTAAGCCATATTTAGGCCATCCAAGATATCGAAAGACTCTTTCGACCATTACAAAATTTTTATTATTGGCAAAATCTGAAGAAAGAAGTGGTTGATGTTGTTGCTAAATGCATAGAGTGATATAAATTGAAATTTGAATGAAAACATCCAGCAAGTTTATTGTAGTGTATTTACATTCTAGAATGGAAGTGGGAGGTGATCTTGATAGATTTCATTACAGGTTTACCAAGAACCTACAAGCAACACAATGCAATTATGGTGGTAATTGACAATTTGAACAAGGTATCCCACTTTGTGGTAGTTAAATCCACCAACTCATCAAGTGAAGTAGCTCAAATTTTCATAAAATAGATTGTGAAATTACATGGAATTCTAAGAAAATCATCTTAGATAGAGCTGCTAAGTTAACTTTAAGGTTTCGGAAGAAATTATTTTTATACTTGGGAACAAAATTTCCATTTAGTACTTCTTATCATCCACAAATGAATGGAAAAACCAAGAGGAAAAATAACATCCTTGAAGACATGTTAAAAATGTATGTGATGCACTAGTCGAAGAAGTGGGAAGACTATCTTCCACTTTTAGAATTTGCATACAATAATGGGTATCAAGAATCCATAAGAATGAGCCCATTCAAGGCACTTTATGGAAGGAGTTTTAGTAATCCCATCACCTGGAGTGATCCGGTGAACAAGGTCCTTATTGGACCTAATATGCTCAAAGATATGGAGTAGCAAATTTAGTCTATTAAGTAGAATTTGAAGGTGGCACAAGAAAGGCAGAAAATCTATTCAGATCAACATAGGGTGGACAAAGAGTTCCAAGTAGGGGAACATGTTTACTTGATAATTAAATCAAAGAAGAGTTCCTTAAATATTGGGACTTGTGCCAAGTTGGGGCCATAGTATTGTGGACTTTCTGGGATCGTTGAAAGGATTGGATCAATGGATTATACGTTAGCCTTACCCCCTTCAATAAAAATTCATGATGTTTTCCATGTTTCTTTACTTAAAATATATGTAGAAGATTCTAATCATGTGATTGATTTATGTGTGCTATAGGTGGAACCAAAGGGATATTTCTAGCCATAACCACTATGCAACTTAGATCGGAGGAGTCTCATGCTCCAGAATCAAGTAATAGAGAAAGTAAAACTTAAATGGAGACACTTTGGGCCCAAGGAAGCCACTTGGGAAATGACTGACTCAATGAGGGCGACATATCTTTCTTAGTTTGCTAGTTGAAGAAAATTTATCTATATTTTAAATTTTGTACAAAGTTATATGTATAAAGCTCCATGACAATATGTGTTTTCTTTAAGCATGTATTTGGTGTTGTATATGGGAAAATAACATCAAGGACGATGTTCCCCTAAGGGGTAGGGGTTTGTGACAACCCTGATTTCTTACACTCATATGTTTGATGTAATTAATTTATAAATGGGTTGAGTAATGGGACACAGATTCTAGAGACTGGGGAGGTTTCTTTTATAGGATGGTGTAGTTTCCTTGAGGCATGGAAATCTAAATTGTTTGGACAACCATTAAAGGTTAGTTGTTGACTACCTTAATGGTTTTTGTCTTGAACTTAATGGGACTGCAGGAAGGTATGCCAAAAAACATACTCACTTAGAGAATAATGCAAGCAATGGAGGAGAGAACAACAAATGAAGTTGATTGGGTTGTCAATAAATGTGTACTAGAGCATGTGAGGAGTGGGCCATTGAACCACATTAACGAAATAACGACAGTGGAACATGACGCTCACTTTCCTGTGGTTGTAAAGATTCTTTGGTAGTGTCCTTGTTAGAGGTTGTGCTAAGGAGAAGATGGCCTGAATGACAGGAGAAAAGATACAACAAAAGAAACTAGAGAGGGGTAAAAAAGGGAGAGAGGGAGACAAAGAGCAGAGAGTGAAAGCGAAGAGGAGAAGACACAAAGATAGGGAGTGAAAGTGCAGAGTAGAGAATAAAATGAAAGGAATATCAGAGAGGATAGGAGACATTCTCAATTAACAAGAAGTTAAAAGAACCTCTTCCATGTGGGGAGAGAAAATTGCCTCTCGAGTCTCCAATGTTTAGAGGGTGGATATGTGATTTTCAAAAAATATCAAAGGGCTGGGGTGGAGAAAGTATTCCTAGAAAAAAAGACCCTAAAGGATTTTGGATGGTTTTCTTATTTTTTATTTAGTTTGTAATGGTTCTGGATTCACAAGTATTCTAGAACCACGATGTTGAGTAGAAACCTAGAGACAATGAGTCTCTTGAGTCCTTGTGTAATAACCGAATGGTGAATATAATGAGTCTCTCAACTCCTTGTGCATTTGTTGTTGTAAGACAATTATCAGTAGAGGGGGAGAGACATATGGAGTCCCTAGAGCAATTGTGGGTTGTGGTTATCCATTGAGTAGAATATCCATCAGTATTTAGAATCTGGCTTGGGGGTGATAGTTGCAAGTGTGCACTAGTTGCAACTATCTATGGTTGGGTGGAGATTCATAGTCTCAAAATCAGTTGCCCAAGTAGTTATACTAAGTATTCATATGTAACTCACACGATAAGGAATGCATGTTACATTTGGTGTCACTAATGCTTAATGTATGGTTATGTAAATGTTATTTTGCAGGATTGGACAATATATGATGTGACTACTTTATGTGTTGGAACAATGAATAACCATGTTAATATATGTACAAATCCCTTCTTGTGTAGCATGGTGAATATTTGATTATCGACTTTTTTTTTTCTATTGCATTTACACTATGGAATGTGAAATTCCCTTCTTTTTTATTCTTATTGACACGTTATCTCTGATGAGAGTTGCCTTCCATTATTCAGGCTATATTCCCTAGTGTTGGGTATATAAGATTATTACACTAAGGTCTTAAGAAATTAGCCCTCATGTCGTGAGGAGTGGAGCACCACTAGATGGGTCGGTTAACATGGTATTTACCCCATGCTCCCAGTCAAGTTGCACTTTTGTTATGGATCCTTGTTGATTAAATCCTCAAAGAATAGGAGTTCTAGATTATGTGTTGTCGCAATGATGGAGCATCTGGAAAATCCTTGTCTAAATGGCTAGTTACAATTAGGTTGATTGACTTGGTAGACTCCCTAGCTGTGGGAGATCATTTACATGTCCATGTTAATATCCAAATAATTTGGAATTCATTCACAAATGTTGCATCTTTTTTCCTCATGTCGGTACTTCTTGTATACATGAGTATAACCATTTGCAGGGTTGAGACTTTCCCTGGGTTGCACCTTAGTGTGTGGTAAGGGCATGAAAGTTCCTTTATGAGTCACCAAAGAAATGGGAAAGGGTAGTTGACTTCCATTGACATGTCTCATGCCTATAATTCCTGTCCATGACAAGGGGATGGTTGTAGACTTATGGTATTATTATCCGGCTAGAATCATATATGGCTCAGGTTTATCGTTGGACTTGGAAACAGATCCTCCTCCTCTTTTGTGGAATTCCAATCTTATTTTAGCCCTCCTCAACACCATACATCCATAATAAGTTATATCATCTTATGGTGTTTGTTAGTTTTCAAGAGAGGTCCTTGAACCTTTGAGCATGAATAAAATTCTCATGGACCCATGGTGCAGTCACTTATGTATTCATATCCATGGCCCACGTCTATGATTGACCTCCAAAGGAGGGATTACTGATGGTTTGGGGTGAATAGATCACGTTGTGGCCATTTTGGCTCCATATGTCATCTGTAAACCAAGAAGGGAAAATATGGTTGTCAACATAGGAGGGATAACAAGTCTAATTGCTTCACGGAACACCAAAGTTAAGGGTTGAAGTCTTTTGCAATTCCAAGTGGTTATGGAACCACCAAGGTCGATCCATGGTCGAGATATTAATGTATGGTCCTTAGTAGTTTAGATGGCCCATGTAGCTTGCACTGATGATATCATGATGGTAGATGTCACTGAACATGTGGTAGGGTTTCCTTATCTAAATCACAAAAAAAATGCATAATATCACAAATGGGAAACAAATCATGGGCGATGCCTTAATTGAGGATATCAAAAATTAGCCATTTCTCCTTCAGCCCTTGCGACAAAAGACATGAATGAGTCCTTTTGTACAAGGTCAGTTCCATTATGCTGAATGAGGGATTTAAGATATGAGCCAAGCTTTGGTGCCTTGACCTCATGCCTACAACAACCCTTCACCTCCACCTCCAAACAAAAAACACAAAACATCATACTAGCTCTTTTATTTATTACCATTATGGTGGTTACATGTGAATCCATGCCCAAAAAACATCTCTCCCATTGCATTTACTCTTGTTTAGGTGGGTGGGGTGGGACATGATCCCCAAGCCCCCCCCCGGATCTTTTGTTCACACCACCATCGAGATATTCTTTTTCATAATTTTATTAATAAAAACAAAGTTACAACACAAGGAATTGAATTTTATTATTTTTATTACATTTAAATTTTATTATTAATTGAGTCGACATTTAAATTTTTACACTCATTTATCGACACCATGTCATCTCCCTCATATTGGACTCTATATTACTTTTCACCTTTTATTATTTTAATTGAGCCAACATGGTACTGTTTATAAACAAGCATTTACACCACTACTATATTGCCCCCATACTCTAATTGTAAGGAACTTACCAATGCAATAACATTGTTTAAATAATACAACCTACTAAATGAGACAAAATATTATATCTAATATTAAAATAAACATTGAAATGTTACTTTATTATAATTATTTTCGAAGTATAGGATTTTGTGAGATGAGTAATTTTGATATGAAATTTTGTGTCTATCATAAGTGTCTTTGGCTCGAAATGTGGACTCAAAAACATAATGTGATGAATTCTGGAAGTTCCATATCAAAATATAATTATTTTTCTTTCCCTCTTTTATAAAAATATGTAAATTTAAAGATTAAATTCTAACATCATTTAAAAAAAATCAATCAAATTTTAATTGTTAAAAAGATTTCTTATTAAAACATTAATATTAATAAATTTAATTTTAAACATAAGATTTTTCGTTCTAGATTTTTATAGAAAATCAAAACATTAAAAAAAGAGAAAAGGAAGCGAATTCAAATAAATTGCAGCTCCTCAACACATGTGCCCAAAAATTGCAATCAGTCATTGTTTCCATCCTTGCAATCACTTATGGTTTCCATGTATCAAACATTTCACTAATAAATTTTTTACTACCTTTAAGTATCATATTGAACAAAATAAGCCCTGATGGTTAGCTCAATTGTTTGAATTGTCATTGCTAAAGCACCTTGCTAGTGGGAGTTCATGAGGTCAATTCTCCTCGACACTCTCAGGGTTAGGCTTTGCTAAGGAGTTGCCACGATGTGATCCCTTTCAGTGGATTTGCCCAAGTATTTTCATGGACGTAGTGGCCAATAATATCTGATGTCTGTGAACCACACACACACTATATATATATATATATATATATATATATATATATATATATATATATAATAAAGTTATTGAAATTTGTCTATTAAAATTTTTACTACCTTTAAATATCATATTGAACAAAGTGATCATAGTATTAAACCAAGGAACCTAAAACATGTTCATACATTAAAAGAAGAATTGTCCAAACTTATAAATAGGGAATATGTAGAAATTTCTACAAATATAGCTCTGATATCATGTAGAATTTCCTTGTAGATTCAAACTGTTTATGTAGTATGGTCAAACAAAAGAATTGAATCTACTCTACTCATTAGAGGAAACAATTAAACGATCATGAAATCACAAAGCATATAAGAGAAAGAATTCAATAAACACATTACACAATGATTTCCTGGGGAAAGACAAAGCTAAAAATCCCTACTATCTGTATATTGCATTAGTAAGGAAATATGATAAGATTGCAATGCTTTACTCAAGCCCGAGCAATATCTACACTATCTCTATCTATCTCACTGTTTCCTTGACAAGCTCAAGCCAATACTTAGCCAAAGTCTTGCTTACCCAAGTCCCTATTTCCTTGTGTTGTTCCTCAAGGAATTAATCCCTATTTAATTAGGAAATTCCTCAATTATGAATTTCACAATCCTCATAGGCCTTTTTCTCATTGCATGGACCATAATTTTAATTTATATGACTTTACAACTCATAGTACGTTGTCCCTAAACTCCAATATCAACTAGGTCTTTCTCTGATCTGACATGCATGAGTTCATTATGAGTGAATCTTCATTTTACTGGTTAATCACTGCAGTAGTACCACACTGCACTTTAGGTAGCACCAAACTAGACTTCAAACATCATCACACTGTACTTCAGGTAACACCCCACTACTAGACCTCCCAGTGGTTCCCCCAATAGTTGGAACTAGTTTAACTGACTTTAACTTAGATAGACTAAATTAGTTAATTACAACTTAAAATAAACTCAATCATGGATCCTATAATATATAAGAAACTCTACATGACTCTAGTTAGACCCCCAACTTGAATTAACTGAGCCAACTAAGTCAAATTAACTTAGTTAACTAATACAAGTTATCATGAGATGTGGAATTAATTTTTTTTCCCAATTTAATTCAAGGAAAAATTAAATTAGAATTTTTCTTGACGCTAGGTTTAACATTTCTTGTTGTTATTTTCAACACTCCCTCTCAACAAGAAAGGGATTCACATCTACCCCGATCCAGCACCTTTCGAATGTACTTCATGCAACACTTCTCAATGTTGTTGCTACTACAACATTTGCAACTAAAAAGAATAAAAGAATAAATAAAAATAATCATTGAATCTTGCAACTATTTTACTAGGAAAACTGTGTTGCTGCTAACTTTGCTACTGAACTTCCTCCTCTACTACCAACACTCCTTTGCACTCCTTAATATCTGACTGACACTGATCCTCGTGCTACTGAATACTTTGGGCCCTATAGCAAGGTAATGATCCATGAGACAAAAACACCTCAATGGACCTTGCCCAAAGTTCTACAACTCTTGGAATAAGGATCTACATCACACCACCTCACTCCTAGAGGTATGGTTGGATGCATGGTGAAATCAAATTTTCTCATATTTCTGCTATTACTACTCTGTTGTTGCTTCCTCACTACTATTGCAACTACTGCAATAATGAGTCTAATCTTCCTAGATCCTAAAGTAATAGCTTCCATATGGTTGCTCTTTCTGAAACTAGACTCTCTTTGAGTCTCAATCTCCATGTGGGAAATATCTCTGCTTCTCAATCTACCAATATCAATGATCAGAACTCCTTTTTGTGTCACTAAACATTGTCTCACTGATCTACCCACTAACAACCTTCTAGCTCCATTAAGAAGTCTGCACATGGGATCTTCTGGATATGCCCTGCATTAGAGCTTCATTAATTTGTAGTTCAAAATTCCTTATTTACTGTGAATCCTTATCTTATACCATGTAGAAATTTCTACAAATCTAGTTCTAAAAACATGTAAAATTTTCTACAAATCTAGCTCTGATACCATGTAGAATTTCCTTGTAGATTCAATCTACCTATGTAATATGCTAAAACAAAAGAATTGAATCTACTATACTCATCAGCAGAAATAATTAAACGATCGCGAAATCACAAGGCATATAAGAGAAATAATTCCATCAACACATTACACAATGATTTTTTGGGGAAAGCCACAACTAAAAACCCCTTCTATCTGTATATTGCATTAGCTAGAAAATATGAGAAGATTACATTGTTTTTCTCAAGCCTGAGCAACCTCTACACTATCTATATCTATCTCATTGCTTCCTAGAAAGCTCAAGACAATACTTAGCAAAATTCTTGCTTTCCCAAGTCCCTATTTCCTTGCATTGTTCCTCATGGAATTACCCTCTATTTAATTAAGAAATTCATAAATTATGAATTGCACAATCCTCATAGGTATTTTTCTAATTGCATGCACCATTCCTTTGATTTAGATGATTTTACAACTGATAGTATAGTGTCCCTGAACTCCAATCTCAACGGGGTCTTTCTCTATTCTAACATGCATGAGTTAATTATTAGTGAATATTTAGTTTAATGGTTGATCACTACAGGAATCACCACACTCCACTGTAGACATCACCACATCGTACTTCAGGGACCACCATATTTTACATTAGGGAGCACCACTACTAGACCTCCCAATAATTCCTCCAATAGTTGGAACTAGTTTAACTGAATTTAACTTAGTTAGACTGAATTAATTAATTATGACTCAAAATTAACTCAACTAGGGCTCTTATAATGTAGGAGGCACTCTACATAACTCTAGTTAGACCCTCAACTTGAATTAACTGAGCCAACTAAGTCAAATTAACTTAGTTAACTAATACAAGTTGTCATGAGATGTGGAATAACAATTTTATTCCCAATTTAATTCAAGGACAAATAAAATTAAGATTCTTCTTGATGTTAATTTTAACATTTCTTGTTAATTTCAAAAAAAATATGTATGACATTGTCTATGAGGCGTTGATTTCGCTTGGACAATCATTTTTTGCTAGAATCTTGTCATTTATTTTTTCAAAAAAATTGGTCGTGGGAGCGTGTGAATCACATTTTTATGTTGAAAATTTATTCAACACCATCAAAAACCCTTGGGGCACCCAAGACCTAGGAGCTTGACAACTCCAACCTAGATTTCCAAAAATTCCCACCAAAATTGATCAAAATCATTCCTAGATTTCAATTGTTTTCCAAATGAAACATTGGTTCATTAGACTACACAAATGTGTATAATTTTTTTTCCAAGGAAAAATCAATAACTTTCTATTAATAAAAATAAAAAGTTACATTGTGTAGATGCATTAAAGCATTTAAAGGTTGTCTCGTGGGACCATTGTGCATAAAACACACATAGTAGCGAAGATACCAAAGAATAGAAAATAAAATAAAATTACAAATTGCCAGATAAACTGGACTTTTCTTTTTTGCCTTTTTTCTTTTGAACTTTCTGCCACACCCCAAGTGATGGAGCAAAGGTGATAATAGCCAGCTCATTATTTCTTGTATGGATTGGGATATCTTTGTTTGAATCAGAGCTTTCAGATACATGAGATCATTTGGTTCCACTTGTGCCTTGATTGTTGTTATTCCTCTTTACTTGGATTTCAAGGATTGGAATAATTACCAAGTTATTTGGAATCTTTGATTGTTTGTTATGTTCTTCCTCCTTTTTCTTCCTCCATCTCTTGTGAGACTTTTTGTTTTTCTGTCTCGTGTTGTTGCTGAGTTTCATCCATTTCTTCATTTGCATCCTCTAATGAAGGAGATTTTTGGAAGTGCCATCCTTTTTTTCTTTTGCGTTCTCTTCTTTGTTCCTTTCTTTGTTTGTTTGCATGTATTTTTCAAATGCCCTCTTTCATGGTAAACCCTACACCAAAGAGTTGTGTTTTCAAAGTCTAACCACTGTATCCACTTAAAATCTTTGTGTGTCAAGTTAATACAATCTAGGAGACCTTTACTTAAATCCATCTCCACAAATACATGCAAAGGTGAAAATCCCTTTGTCCATTCTTTCTCGATCTGTCTTTAGGAACCTTCCCAAAGAATTACCTATACCTTCTAAGACATGATGGTGCCAATAAGGAAGCGGAAGCTTATGTAGCCTTACCCATACCGACAATTTTGTAACCACCATTGAGTTTGCGTCAAAACGAGAAAACCATGGGGTTATGAAGAGACATGCCCTGCCCCATAACCATGGTTCATCGTTTATGACATAATTGTAATCTTTTTGGGTATCAAACTGAACCACAAAAAAACCTTTTGTGCATAGGTAAATATCTCATTCTCTGGTCTAGTTGAGGTATATCCATTGACTAAGCTCTTTAAGATTCTGTCTAGTAACCATTAAATCAACAAATAATGGCTTTTGCATGTAAAGTGTTGAAGAGGCCACTTACTTCTAATAATTCTATGGACAGATCTGGAGATTTTTCCATCGTTTCTAAAATGTACAGGCCTCGTATTGTCGAATTTGGGATTTGTTTATCGTGTGCAGCAACTTTCCCTCTTAATGCATCTTTGAAAGAAGCCTGAGCCTTGTTTGTCGATGATGGTCTAGTTGATGTGCTTGCTCTTGGGGCACCACCTTATAATCTTAAATTCTGGTTAATGGTACAATCTCTTTGAATCCCATAATATTTCAAATGGATCTCTTCCTGCAACACGTTGCCAGAGAAAATTAAACTTTGTGATGAAGTAGAAATACCTGTGGCATTTTGGGTTTTTTTCTTCAGATCTATCACCAAATCCGTTCCAGGAACACATATCATTATCGATTTCTTAAATATGGTTTTGATAACAACTTGATATAGGTCCTCTAAATATGAGATCAAACCTCTACCTTCTTCACTTGATGGTTGAGACCATAAACCTACACTGCATAAAACACTACTCTTTTCATCCTTTGTTCTTTCCCTTGAATTGTGCCCATCCCTGCTGAAAGAGGTGATTTGCTTTGCAGGCAGCATTTGCCCATAATTGAGAAAGGGATAATGACCATTTTTCCACCGGCAAAGCCCAATGATAATAAATGGAGAAAAAAACACTACCTCGGTCCACAGTGAAGCATGTACAAACAACGATTTCTTGACCACGCCATCACAGCAAAGGAAAGAAGTACCAGTAATGAAAACGAATATTGGGGGCTCCTTTGTGCTAAGGTGGGCGAGGAACTCCTTGACATGTAGATCCTTATTAGTCCGCAGGGGTTCCCTAAACTCATAATGGTTCAACAATCTGTCCACATCCATTGCCAGTTCATCATTGTCTTGAGCAGATCGGATATCAAGGCCTGTATAAAGCCTCCCTTGTTCCGGTCGCTCCAGGCCTTCCAAACCATCGTGAAGGAACATAGCCACCCTATGCAGACAAAAGTAGTCCAGGCTGAGGAGAGATAGCATCCGTCGAGCCATAAGTCACAAGAACTCGCCAGGTTGAAGAAAATATTGTCAGCGATGCCTCCGTACCTGCAACAAATCATAACCCTAAGGAAGAATGCCAATCCCATCTTTCTTCGATTCATAATCATTCTTCTTTTCTTTACTTTGAGAGGATTTCTCATAATCTGATATGTATAGTTATATAAAGATATAAAACCATAAACATTTACAAATCGTAACCCTAAGGAAGAATGCCAAACCCATCTTTCTTCGATTCATAATCATTCTTCTTTTCTTTACTTTGAGAGGATTTCTCATAATCTGATATGTATAGTTATATAAAGATATAAAACCATAAACATTTTGTTCATATAAATTTCTAGAGATATGTTGTGTGCGAAGAGTTTACTGATATTTTACATTTCGAATGCTCTCACCACCTATCATATGATATGATGATGATCAGTGGTGAGACCACACGTAAGACATCAATAAATTGCACAGAACAATATAGGAAAGATCGTAAAGAGAAGAAAAATAGTATAGCAAAAAATTTGTATATTCGCTAATTAAACATTTTGTATAGGGACTGATTAAGTAATCTGCACAAGCCTGAATAAATAATCCATCCGGAATTCGTTCACCGTGCACAGTTAAAACGTGTTACCTTTATTCAAATTAATTGCAGTTTGAGCCGAATTAACCTTTCCGCGACTAATAATGGGGGCGCCGGCTAGGGTTTGGCCTTATCCATGCACGCAGGCCATCCTCGGCCTTCCTTGGTAGCCTGGCCTAGTATGGCCGACTCTCATTCAGGCTTTAGCGTTTGTTCTCCTGCTTCTGTGCCTACGACTGGTTTGTGCGGTGTTTCTGCCCCTGGTAACTGCATTTTTAGCTTGGCAGTGGCTCCTTCAGTGATGGCCACGTTTTCCTCTGCTGCGGTCTCTGGAGCTTGTGTGGCTGAGAATATTGGGCAGACCACGAGTGCTAGCTTTGGATTTCGGTCATTGATTTAACCCCGTTTCCCTGAGCGATGACTTGGGTAAGGCTTGTTTTTCAGAGATGTCGTGAAGAATGTTTCTCGACCTCCTTGTCATTGGACTCTGGTTATTTCTGTTTCAATTGGAAAAGATGTATTAAAGCTAACATTTGCAGCCCAAACGCATTCGTTTGTTGTTTCAACCGTTTTGGTTGCGCCATGTAAGATGTATCTAATGTTGGGTATTTTTGAAATGTTTGGGATGGGAAAATACCAAAACCATAAAATATAAAACACAGAGGCAATGCTCTGTTTCCTTTGCACCAGGGTCTTTTTGCACAGAGGAGTCTTTTAAAAATAATTACACAGGACAGAGTATTTCACCACCATAAAATGATTTCTATTCATTAATCAAAAACACTTACATATTCATCCTCTTTTACTCAGAGTGATTCACCAAAACATTTTTACAAAAGTTACTCTGCCTCCTATGAAATTTTACACCACTGTGTGTAAATATTTCATTTACATTCACTGCTGTGTGAAAACAAAACTTACAGGGAGTTACAGATTTACCTTTTCACTGCTGTTAAACAATACATGGTTTTCAAGAAAAACTATCCACTGGTTTCATTTACTTCTCCTCCTGCACTGATGTGCAATCTTTACATTTCTTACATTACCAAGACAACATTTTTACTCTGCTGCATAAAAATCCCTTTTACATTAGAGACCCAAAAATATTTATGCACATCTGTGCATTCCTCCCTGCAATACAAAATTAAACTCTATCTCCATTCGCTGCTGCGAAATCACATTTCATTTTCACCGTGTACGTTTTTCACATTCCTTTTATTGGTGCTACGGACCACAGTTTCATTTCACCGTGTGCAATTACATAATGCTTGTTACAATCCCCGTGGGGTTTTCTTTTTCACATAACAAAACATTGGGTCAACGCTATATTAAAACATGTATAAAAAAAGAAATAAAAATAAACTTACGAAATACCTCGCCCATACTCCTTTTTAACTTCGCCGTAAGAAATATTTAAAGCCCCTACCAAAACATATGACAATTTATTTAATTTAACGTATGGGTTATGGTCCACGGTGTATTAATTTCTATCAGGCCCGTATGTACTTTTAACCGGCGGAGAACTTTCCAGGAGATCGAACGGCGGAGAGAGAAGTATCATGATCGGATGGATATCGGACAGGGTGAGTTGACAGCAGGTTACCTTCCGATGGAGGTCAGGTGCATATGTCACGCTTGCATCACGGTTGGACAGTTGTCGGCATCGGACCACACTGTCCGGAAACAGCCTCATGTGGAAGAGTGGTGCGATATGATACCGGGCGGTTTAAGCTTGCTGGGGTGGTATTCTCCGTGCGTTGACTGCAGGTCCGCGCGGTTTGGTGAAATTATAAATTTAACACTCCCCTTTAATTTCACCTGCTGGGCATTCGGTCATACCCAGACACTTCCTCAAAAATTCAAAGCTTTTCTGATCCAGTGGCTTTGTCAAGATGTCTGCAACCTGTTCACGAGTCCTGCAATGTTCTAGGACGATTTCTCCATTGTTCACTAATTCTCTGATGTAGTGAAACCTTGTATCAATGTGTTTCGTTCTCTTATGAAACACTGAGTTCTTCGACAATGCAATAGCTGAGCTATTGTCGCAAAAGATCACTGTCGCTTTTGCCTGCTCTTGGCCTAAGCTCCTCAACATCCTTCTCATCCAAACTGCTTGACATGCTGCTGTTGTTAGCTGCCACATATTCAGCCCTGCTGTGACAATGCTACAATGGACTGCTTCTTAGAAGCCCATGAAATGGCTCCTGAACCCATATGGAAAACATAACCGGAAGTGCTCTTCCGATCATCAACACTTCCAGCCCAATCACTATCTGTGTATCCAACCAAATCTGAATGTTCTGAGACATTATATAATATTCCAAACATTTTGGTACCTTTGACATACCTCAGAATTCTTTTTGCTGCTTGCCAATGTTTCTCCTTTGGCCTCTCCATGAATCTGGAAATTAAACTAACAGCATACATAATATCAGGCCTAGTTGCTGTTAAATACATAAGGCTGCCTACAATACTCTTGTACAAATTAGGATCAAAATCCTTGCTGCTGTCCTCTCTGCTGAGTTTTAATCCCATTACTGTGGGAGTGATCGCTGCCTTACATTCTTCCATGTTAAATCTGCTCAATACTTGATCCACGTATCTTGCCTGTGATATGAAAATTCCTTTTTCATTTTGATCTACTTCTATGCCTAAGAAGTATCTCAAAAAACCATGTCAGTCATTTCAAATTCTTCCTTCATGACTGATTTAAAATTCTTGATGAGCTGATCATCATTACCTGTAAAAATAACATCATCAACATACAAGACAACAATTAAAATTTTACCATCTTTTTCTTTGATGTAGACGGTGGGTTCTCCTTCACACTTGTCGAATTCATTATCCAATAGATATGAATCTATTCTGCTGTACCATGCTCTTGGCGCTTGCTTCAGCCCATAAAGAGCTTTCTTCAATTTGCACACTTTGTGCTCTTCACCTTTTCTCTCATATCCTAGAGGTTGTTCAATATAGACCTCCTCATTTAACACTCCATTTAGGAATGCTGACTTCATTTCCATTTGGTAAACTTTCCACTTGTTTTGTGCTGCTATGGACAACACTGCTCTCACGGTTTCCATTCTTGCAACCGGTGCGAAATTCTCCTCATAATCTTTCCCATACTGCTGCTTGTATCCCTTGACAACCATTCTTGCCTTGTGCCTTTTCTATCTTGCCTTCAGCATTGCCCCTGGTCTTGTAGACCCATTTCACTCCAATGACTTCTTTACCTTTTGGTAGCTCAACCAAATCCCATGTTTTGTTTCTCTCTATGGCATTCATCTCCTCATCCATAGCTTCTATCCATTTCTTGTCTTTAATTGCTTCCTCGAAATGAATAGGATCATCAACATGACAATACAAGGCAAATAAGGAATTCATTCCTTCATTATAAATGTCACTCAAGTTTCTAAACTTTTTACCTCTTTCATTTGGTGTGCAAGTGCTTGAAGAGGCACTTGAATTTCCACTTTGTGGTGTGCTTGGAGAAGCACTTTCATTTCTCCTCAAGGGTGTCGCTTGCTGTCCTTGTGTTGGCGCTGTTGTTTGGGGATGTATTTCAACCATCTCCTCATCATCTTCATCATGAGACAAATAGTTTTTAACA
>APFE030398286.1:0-11193 GCA_000404065.3 Pinus taeda | reverse complement strand
AGTACTACAGTTGTCATCTCTCTGTTAGACATGACTTCCACAAGCTCTTGAAGTTGATCTCTCATTTCAGAGATTTTCATTAAGTAGGGAGCTATTCCTTCCTATGTTATCTTCACCTTGTATAATTCATTCCTCAGAGATATCACTTCTCCGATTGTGGATACCGAGATAGCTCTACTAGCTTATCATAAATTTCTTTTGATGTCTCAGACTTGGAGACATAAGGAATGAGAGAGTCTTTGATTGATTCTATCAGAATCCTTTGAGCTCTTGTTTCTTCCTTATAGCACTTGGCTAAGGCTTGAATTTGTTCCTTAGCAGGGATAGTGATATTCCCTTTGACATGTTCTAGGAGTTCATTCTCCTTGAGAAGTAGATCATGTTGAAAATAGTGTAACTAGGTTCGGTCTTCACTATTTTTGCAATAATGCATTTTTGTATTTAAAGAATTATTTTTGCTCTAATTAAAGAGCTCAAGACAAGTCATGTAAAAATGAAGACAATCATGTATTATTTGTGTAAATGTAATGAATGTAAGTCCTTCTAGATCATCAAAGAAATACTCAAATGTGTACCCACAGTTTTCCTCTAGAAACTACTCAAAGGAAGGCTATGAAACCACGTCAACTCAACTAAATGATCGAAGGAAACATCGACCTAATCGAAGTTCACGTCGGATCAATGAATGGGAAGGCAAGCCTATATATAGGTTACGTATGGATCCTCCACAAGGCAATTCAATACACTTCTCTCACGAAGAAGCAAGGTAGCGAAGTAGCCGCAGCATATGAGGAAGTTTGTCACCTCATCGAGCCTGTACCTCGTCTCGGCATCCGGATCTGGGTTAGCATATTGCATTTCATGTTTGCGTGAAGGGTTTGAAGGGCAGTCCTGACCTCAATAGGAAGGAGGAGACTGCGGATGACAGTGTGAGGGTACCGTAAGGCTAGAAGAGCCCTAACTCCATCCACGTATGCATATACGCTCTAAAATCTAGGGCATCCTCCTTCGCTGTGGTGACAGTCAACTGGATCATCTTATGGAAGCCTTATACATCAGCTATATTCATAACTATGACAACGTACAATAATTATATATATGGAGCAAGAGTAGATCGAGGCTAGGAGAGCCTATCCAAACTGTTTTGGTGCAAACTGATATAATTCTTCAATTGCAGAACTAAACAGTGTTATTAGTAGGTATTGTCATTTGATGTTGAAGGCATTTCAAGGTCAAGTTTGGGTCATGTAATTTCTCAATAAAGATTCCATAAGAAAGAGTTCATGGGTTTTTCCTCTCAAGTTTTGGAGAGGTTTTTGCCCTGGCATGATGCCAATATTTTGTGTACTTGTGCATGATTTATTTTCTTGTTTTGATAGTTGGTTGATGATAATGATACATAGTAATAATATCGATCAAATCTGAAGAAAATAATATCTCAAGCAGTTATCTAAGAAAGAGAAATATAACAATTGCATTACCCTTATATTTCTCAACATGGTATCAGAGGGAAGGTTCAACAAAGGGCATAAAGAAGATCAGCTCCCTCATGCAGCAATTAGCAAGTATGGGTCAGTGCAAAAAGGCCGAAGGAAGATCTCGGTTGACACAAATCTCAGAAGGCCTTAACAAATGCGGTAATTATCACAGTGATAATTCTCTCCTTGTCGGTGGTACTCATTTCCGTGAAAGGGGTCAGAGTCAATATTCCTGTGGCAAAGAGGATCTATGAGATCCTACAACAATGTTAACTCGGCATGATTATGACAAGTAAAGACTTCGAAGTATACCACAGTGGGAAGACTCGTTTCTAGCACCTCGGTTGATCCAAGTAATATCTTTGTTGCAATGAACAGCAGTGGTTAAGGTTACAAGAGGCAGATCTACGTTCTTGGCATCACGATGTTATACCCTCTCGACATACCCTTAGTAATGACATTGTCATTCATAAAAAACGCAGCATATGATATCTCTATAGCATACTTGATGATCATTGTATCATTGAATATAACTTTAGTCTTGATGAAAAGACGCAGAAACAACTAGTGACAAAGATGATTAGTCTCAGAACTATAACAATATTAGAAGCAACAATAACTACTATAGTCTCACTGGAAGGTAAGTATCCCAATCTCGGTGGACTTATTTCATAACAGTCAATGTATACCTATGATGAAGAAGGGCTCGGAACCCTCACTGTATTTATATAGTCTCATTGTCTCGGAATGAGATCTCACAATCTAGAAATATACTCTCGGCATACTCAGCATTACCATAAAATGAATCTCGGTGATTCTCAACATATCCATGATCTAAAGGTGCAGATCTCGAATGGACGGAGCAGAGATCTCATTCTCGGCATACCTAGTAAATCTCGGATGGATGAAGCAAAGAGGACTGCGAATGAGGAAACTGCATTGGCATGAAGTCTGGGCTAATAGTCTCAGCATATTCATAAGTGTATCTGTGCATACCCTCAGCAGATCCTAGTGCAATGTTATACTTGGTTACAGTATCGGTGAAAACAAAGATGCAATCCTAATCATAGTAGTCTCGGTGCACAATATCCATTATTGCCTTGGCGCCAATAAAAGGGTAAGGATCTAGAACATTATCACTGTCTCGATGGATATATTTATATGATGATAAAAGACTCACTGTCTCGGCATAAGGAGGATCACAGTGATTCCTCAATTATGCTTACAGTCTCGACATATTCTCTTGGCATACAATCTTAAGGTACAGTGATGATCCTAGTGCTTATGGAAACATGATGAATCAGCCACCATGATGATTGTCACAGAGAAAATCTCAACAGACCTCGTTGATATAATGAAGAAGCAAAGATCTTTGTGCAATAAAGGTACAGCAATGATGAACTGGGTGAAGGAGCAATAAGGATGATTATAGTCATGGTGTAGCAATGACCTAATTTAAATGCTCGAAAACATACTCTCTGAAACGCAGTAAAGAAGGTCATCTTCATGAGATCTCAATTGGGAGATCTGAGAAAGATGGATAAATTGTGGACAAAAGTGCTGAAGGTTAAAAGACTAAAGCATGAGAAGGGAAGTTTGGTCCTCAAACCAAACAGTTTTCAGTGCTATGGGAAGATTATGGAAAGGAGCTCATATCGTCGAAAGGAAAGATGAAGTAATAGACCTCTACTATGAGTGAGATGGTGTTCCTCACAAAAGGGTCCTATCACAAGCTCCAAATCTCCTGCAGATATGCTCATGATGATAAGATGCATCGTGGCATCATGAAAACAAGAGCTCATAATCATGAAGGACAAAATCCATGGCAGTCGAGCATGAAGGACATAGCTCTTGGGAATCTCATTGGACACTAAAGGAAAGGACAAGAAGTCAAAGGAGACATTTGCCAGATGGGGATTCACAAAACCTTGAAGATTATCTGATGAAAAACTCAGCGGAAGATCCCCTAGTCAGGAAAGGCAACAAGTGTTTCATCAGGAAATCCAACCTTTGGAATTCATGAGACGATGGTCCAATGACATGAGAAATGAAGCAGACCAAGGGATTGAAGATCTTTTCAATCAAGGAAGCTACTGGAAGCAGCGAAGGTAAAACAAGTTGTATGCTTATGTTTATATTTAATATTGTAAGGTCATGATGTATGGTTGCAGGTGAAATAGATCAAGCATGATCAAAAGGAAATAGATCTCCTCCTTTGAAAGGATGTGGAAAGATATAAGTTTAACTAGATGAAATCAACATAATATGTCCTCATATGAAGTATGAAGTAGTTGACTACAATTGAAGAACTCTGAGAGCTCCTGAGAATGAAAGACATGAGGATGAAAGAGATCGTGAGACATGCAACCATGACGAAGGCAGTCAACATCCAGAGGATCGGGTAGACTTGACCAAGAAACCTCCCGGAATGATGAATAGACTTTGATGGAAGTCTGAAAAGATGAGGACCCTTGACAATAGATATCAGTGGGAGATGTGTCAACATAGATGCAGGATGATTGATGCCTACAAGAAGATGTCATTGAAAGAAGGGCGTCACCAAAAGGTAATATGTGATTTGTTTTTGGTGTCTGACCTCTTGGAAAAGTCTGGGTATGTTTGCAGGATCATGGAAAGGAGAGTTGTGAAGGATGTCACAACTATGTACCTTGTGATCCAGAGCAATCATTGTTTAAAAAAATGAAGACAAATGAACTTATGAAGGAAGCCCCAGATGTAAAGCCAAGGAGGACACTTTCCGGGAAAGAAGGAATGACATGACGAAGGAAAGTGATGGATGGTTGAACCCTACACATGAAGAAATCAATGACATTGAGATCTTGAATCATCAGGCAACTAGAAGACCCTATAAAGCACTTGATGATATAGTCCCTGGGTAAGAGGGAGCTCTGGGAAGTTCCTATGATTAAAGGAACTCGAGCAAGTTTCTAAGTGAAGAGAAACTTGGAACTCGTCCCTTGTTAAGAGAGAGAGTTAGACACGACATTCTTGTCTTCAGTTTGGAAGAAAGAATGGAGAATTGAGTTATCATCTGGCATCCAGCACTCTTTAAGGATGAGGTAGGGCATCCAAGACAAGAGTGGGCAAGAGGACCGATATTTTTGAGGGTTGGGAACCCAAGATGAGAATAGTCCTAGTAGGGCATACTCGAAGAACACCCGAGTGGGTATGACCCTAAGAGAGACAATGATGAGTGTGTCTATAAGTCATTAGTCTCGCCAACATTGTGCTTTGATCTATGATTGAAAGATAGGGCGATTAGTCAAGGCCTTGCTATATGGAAACAATGTTGGTTGAAATGATGCCATAACAGATGGATAACTAATCCGACTCTTTGCTTATGAGAACTCTTGTATTGAGAATGTCCATGTACCATGTATGAATGAATACCTCCCTAGTTAAGAGGGAGTGTTGAAAAGAGTGTAGCTAGGTTCGGTCTTCATTATTTTTGCATTAATGTATTTTTGTATTTAAAGAATTATTTTTGCTCTAATTAAAGAGCTCAAGACAGTGATGTAAAAATGAAGACAATCATGTATTATTTGTGTAAATGTAATGAATTTAAGTCCTTCTAGATCATCAAAGAAATACTCAAATGTGTACCCATAGTTTTACTCTAGAAACCGCTCAAAGGAAGGCTATGAAACCACGTCGGCCCAGTTAAATGATCGAAGGAAACGTCGGCCTAATTGAAGTTCACGCCGGCTCAATGAATGGGAAGGCAAGCCTATATATAGGCTATGTATGGATCCTCTAAAAGGCAATTCAATACACTTCTCCCACGTAGAAGCAAGGTAGCGAAGTAGTTGCAACGTATGAGGAAGTTTGTCCCCTCATCGAGCCTGTACCTCGTCTCGGCATCTGGATCTAGGTTAGCATATTGCATTTCATGTTTGCGTGAAGGGTTTGAAGGGCAGTCCTGACCTCAATAGGAAGGAGGAGACTGTGGATGACAGTGTGAGGGTACCATAAGGCTAGAAGAGCCCTAACTCCATCCACGTATGCATATACGATCTGAAATCTAGGGCATCCTCCTTCGCTATGGTGATAGTCAACCGGATCATCTTGTGGAAGCCTTGTACATCAGCTATATTTATAATTTTGACAACATACAATAATTATATATATGGAGCAAGAGTAGATCGAGGCTAGGAGAGCCTATCCAAACTGTTTTGGTGCAGACTAATATAATTCTTCAATTGCAGAACTGAACAGTGTTATTAGGTACATATTCTGAGGTATTGTCATTTGATGTTGAAGGCATTTCAAGGTCAAGTTTGGGTCACGTAATTTCTCAATAAAGATTCCATAAGAAAGAGTTCATGGATTTTTCCTCTCAAGTTTTGGAGAGGCTTTTTCCCTAGCATGATGCCAACATTTTGTGTACTTGTGCATAATTTATTTTCTTGTTTTGATAGCTAGTTGATGATAATGATACATGGTAATAATATCGATCAAATCTGAAGAAAATAATATCTCAAGCAGTTATCTAAGAAAGAGAAATATAACAATTGCATTGCCCTTATATTTCTCAACAGATCAGTCCTCTTCTTCCATGCAAGAAAGTTATTGGTACCTACCAATTTATTACTTTCCTTACAAAAAGACATTGATGTTTATTCAGAAGGGGACATGTACTTGATAGATTTTTGAAATGTGATGGATTTGCTTCCTCCTTGAAGACTTGATGGCTTGCCTTCCTTGGATTTTGATGTTCTTCAAGTTGCCTTCTCCAAGTGGACTTCCTCGATGATGAGATTTGCTTGAAGACTTGTAGCTTGATGTAGGTCCTGCTTCAATCTGCTCTTCTTTGTAGGTGCCTTTATGTAAGGCTCTTCTTCTAGCTTTATAGACCTCCTTGATGAATGATGGATTGTAGACCCTTCTTGTCCTTGAAGTGATTGAGACTTCTAGGCTTGATGCTTCAACTTTGTAGATGCTTCTCCCTTGATGAGCGTTCTTGAGATGCCCTTTCCTTGATGAGTCACCTTAGCTCTGATACCATGTTGAAGAATCTAGGGCAAAGTGGTGTAGTGTGATTCTTCGTTACTTGATAACAATTTGTGGAGTATTTTTATTTTTCCTTATTAGCTTAATCTTCTTCTTCTTATTATTAATGTATGTGTGTGTACTTCATCAAACTGCTACCAAAACATATGAACAAGAACACAAGATATTGGCTCTCTGCCAGGGCCAAAACCTCTCTTCTCTTGAGAGGAAAACCCTTTAAGTGAATTTCTCTTATTGAAGCTTCTATTGATCAATGCCAAACCCTAGACCCCTGACAAAAGTATCCTCCAAGCACAAGTCAAGTCCTTCCTTCTTTTTGACCTTATTCCTCGAGACTTCTTCCGACACTTTCTACTCTGGCACTTCGTCCTCCTTCTTTCGGCACTTCGTTCTCTTACTATGATTCTTGTCTAGAGATAGACCTTCCTTGAGTGAGTCTTCTTGATGAGATGTTCCTCTTCTATCCCTTGCTCAAGTACACTTCAACTTTGACCAACTGAGATCCTTCTTGAGTGTACGATTGTTCTGTTGTTCTGCTGCCCTAGTTTTCACATGTGGAGAGTACCCTTAGTGAATTAAGGTCTTTCTTCCTTCGCTAGAGAGAGGGACTTCTTCGCTTGACTTAGGAGGCCTTGTAGGCCTAGTGACTAGCCCAAATACCAACGAATCTTGCACTGAAATCTTATTGCTACTAAGACCGCAGTTTGTCCTCCTTATCCTCGCACATGTGACTATTTCTTGGCCCTAGAAGCAGTCCCTAACATTCGTTGAGATTCCTTCTTTCCTCGTTGTACTTTGGAGACCCTTTAGACTTCCCTTAACTTCCTTTTCTCGGCTTATCTACTCACTAATTTCAAAGCTTACTTGAATACGT
Organism: Pinus taeda; assembly: GCA_000404065.3. NCBI lineage: Eukaryota > Viridiplantae > Streptophyta > Pinopsida > Pinales > Pinaceae > Pinus > Pinus taeda. The sequence continues at coordinate 3,810 of APFE030398286.1, read as the reverse complement.
TATAGAGGAGTGGACAGCCTCTATATATAGAGGATTGTCCCTCCATTTAGGCCGACTTGTCAACTGTTTGCAGGCCGACTTGTCAACTGTTTGTAGACCGACTTGTCAACTGTTTGCAGACCGACTTATCAATTGTTTGTAGGCCGACTTGAGGACTGCTAGGAGGCTGTTTTGTTGAGCAGTCTTTGGATAGTTTCCATGGTGGTGTAGCATGCTTGAAGGAGCTTCTTGATGGTGCCATTGCATAGGAGTAGACTTGACTTTGCTTGCAGGTTTCTCTTGACTTTAATACATATTTATACAAGGTGTAATATGCCCTTAAGGTCTTCAACCTTTTTCTTTTGATTATTTGACTTACCTATAGCACTTTAAATAGTGCTAGACCTATTTCAATGAGCAAGAAACTCATTGGCATATATTATAAAAATAATATTTCTTTTCTTGAATATATATAAATATCAAAAGTATATTTATGAAGACCGAACCTAGTTACATTTCCTTCAACACCTCTAAACTTGGGCACAAAAGAGGAGTACTTTCTTTAGGAGTTGTCTTTGGTGCAACTTTTTGGAATTTCTGGTGCCAGAATTGGTGGAAAAATTTGAAGTGAAACCTTGATTTGTGCTATTTAAACTAGTTTTTTGACTTTATATATGGATTCAGCACCCTGAAAACCCTCTAGGGCACTTCTATTGTGCAGGGTTACCCACCAAACTTGTGATTTCAATGAATTCTTGCCGGATTTTAGAGAAATTAGGCCGGAAAAATCCACTGAAAAACCTTCCAAAAAGTCGCACTAAAGACAACTCGCTTTTTTTAGGCAAGAACAAAGATACCTTGTCTGAAAACCATATCTCTAAACCCGTGTCATGAACAGGTCAAATCAGAACTTGTTTATCCTCCGAGCAAAGTCAGAAAGAGTTTCAACTTTCCAAGCAGGTGCTTGAATTTGCTTCACAGACAAGCAAATTCTGAAAACTAACCTTCGAAAAGGATGAAAGAACAGTCTAATTTATCTTTCCCATGGCACAAAACAGCAACTGATGATTAGGACTGAATTAACAGGCCATACCCAGATATTGTATGATAGCGATTGTAAGCTGGGCACTTTAGTAAATAATTGCTGCAAATATTCCTTTCTTTCAGTGTGCGCGTGTGTGCATTCGATTGAAAAAGAAACTCGTTGCACGGACGTTTGATGCTTATAGATGAATCGAGTAGATTGTAGCAAAAGATATTAAAGTGCACAAATTTTCAACAAAACAAAAAAATGCACAAAAATGTTACAAGCTGCACCTATGTGTCTATTCTTTTGTTCTAAAGTTTTGAGGCCAAGATTTAGGGTTTGAAGTCTGTGAAGCATGTCAGTTGGCCAGGACTAACCGATTTTGTGATGAGGCCTGATGCCAGCCATCTCCATTCTTTTTGCAAAAGCTTCGTAGTAGCTTTGGCTCACTCGAGCAGCCGCCATGTCTCCGTGAAAGGAAGCCGTGTTGTTGGGTTATTGCCTGGTAATGCAGCACCAAAGTTCATCAGCTGTATGGCATGGAATGCAATACCAGTGAGTCCCGATTACATATTCATATTGACGTTACTCCGCCATTATTTAAAATACCTATAATAATCATAAGATAGGTAAATCAGCTTTTAACTAGTTTTAAAATCCTTAGGATTGACGTTAATGGTAACATTGTTCGCACGGTGACATGGCCTAACCAAAAAAAACATTGTTCGCATGGTGAAAGTCATAAAAATTATTATGATTTAAAAAGATATAATAAGATAAGGTAAATCAAGTTTTTAACTAGTTTTAAAAAAAAAAAAAAAATGAGAAAAGCCATAAGGGTAACATTCTTCGCATGTCAAAACCGTTCAAGAAGAGGATAAATATTTCGGTGTCATGTGCCATTCAAATTGTTAAAGGTAAAGGTAATGTATATAGAGCATGGTTTTTTTTTAGCCTTTATAGGGATTTAGTTTAGGGATAATTAGTTTTGATTTATCTTAATTATATAGGAAGGGTATACAGGGATTAGATCTTAATTTATTTTAATTATATATCGAGAGTATATAGAGATTAAATTTTAATTTATCTTAATTATATATTAAGGGCATATATAGATTAAATCTCAAATAATAAAAATTAATTGCTTTCTAGTTCTACAGTTAAGATGAATTTAGGCTAGTATTATATAAATTTCACACGAGGGTATATATAGATTAAATTTCAAATAATCAAAATTAATTGCTCTCAAGATCCACAGTTAAGATGAATCTAGGCTATTATTATATAAATTTCACACACTCACAAGCTACTTTTTCAATCTTTTTTAAACGTTGATTTAATCTATATACGTTCACAAAATATTTTTAGTAGTAGTGAGGTAGAGAGTTTAGATTAATATATTCTTTTCTTTTAGAATTTAATTAAATAAATATTTATAAAATTAAATTAAATTAAAATATTTTGATTGTTTAAAATGAGTTATTGCTTTTGGGCACGAGGCATTGATAACCCATGGTGTTGTCCATTGTTGTAACAAAGTCTATTTAGAAATTAATAATATCCATGGTAAAGTGGGGTTGAATATCCTTGGTTAAGAATTTTGGTATATTGTAAGTTTTAAAGTATTAAGTTTTTATGTGCTTACTAATTAAATTTAAATATGGTTACAAAATTATTATTAGTCTCTTCCAAGGCAATAATTTTTGTAGTTGACCAATATTAGTTTAGCATTGACCAATGCAACTTATAATGTTTAACTTTGATAAATAAATATATATTTTTCAATATTATTAAAAAAAAAAAATTCCAAATATTTGACCATACCATAACTTGAAGGTCTTATTGTAGTTTTTGCATAATATAATGCCATGTGGATCTACATCACATATTTTATGTCTATGATTCTAATATTCATGTATACTTTTTAGATATTGTGTAGTGAATTTTTATTGTAGAGATAAAATCCTTGAAAATAGTTCATATTCAAGTAAATAACATATTTACCATAATTTAAGCGAGCCTTTACATAAAAAAAAATAGATAGAAATGTCAGGCCAGGCAGTAACTCCACAAAACAAACAACTAATTCGTCTCTTATTCCATAGGTAGGTCATTGTTATATACAATAGGGAGTGATTGTTCAGTTCATCTCCCGATAACTGTTCACATTCCTAATTTAATTATTTACATAAAATTCCCCCAATCATGAAGATTAGGTGTCAGCATTCCCCCCCCTTAATCTGAAGGGATGTTGGTGAGTCCAAGCATCATTCTGAATCGTTCAAGCTTTTCCCTTCCAAGTGCTTTGGTGAAGATGTCTGCAATTTTCTCATTTGCGGAACAATGACGGAGATGGATTGTTTTGGCCTCAACATGATGTCGAATCAGATGATATTTAGTATTGATATGCTTCGTTCGACCATGGAACTTTGGGTTCTTGGCCAACTTTATTGCAGAGGTGTTGTCAATCATGAGTGGAGTTGATTGTACTTGTTTTACCTGCAAATCTTCAAGAATTTTCCTGAGCCACACAATTTCTTTTGTTGCTTCAGCTGCTGCCACGAATTCTGCTTTTGTTGTGGAATCTATTGGAACTGATTGTTTGCGTGATCTCCAAGAGACAGCTCCTGATCCAAGACTCATAGCATATCCTGAAGTAGATACTCCAGTTTCTTTGTCTCCATCGAAGTCTGAATTAGAGTATCCGATCAAACTGAAGTCATCCACCTGTGTGTACTTGATTCCATAGTCTTGAGTTCCCTTCAAGTACTTTAGAACTCTTTTTGCAGCAAACCAATGTCCCT
>APFE030398281.1:11663-21744 GCA_000404065.3 Pinus taeda | reverse complement strand
ATGGGCATTATGAGTTTGTGATGTTACCTTTTGGTCTGACCAATGCACCTGCTACCTTCATGTGTTTGATGAACAGCGTGTTTCACGGGTTCTTAGATAAATTTGTGTTGATATTCATAGATGACATTCTGATTTACTCCTGATCAAGAAAGGAGCATGAGGAACACCTTAGTTTGGTGCTGCAAACTTTGCGAGAACATCAATTATATGCAAAGTTTAGTAAATGTGATTTCTTCAAGGAGGAGATACAATACTTAGGCCATGTAATCACAAAGGAAGGAATTGCAGTAGACCCTGAAAAAATCAGAACTATAATGGAATGGGCCATACCAAAGGACGTGACAGATATTAGGTCCTTTATGGGGCTAGCAGGTTATTATAGAAGATTTGTGGAAGGCTTTTCAAGGGTAGCATACCCTATCACCTCCTTACAAAAGAAGGGAAAGGTATTTAAGTGGAGCTCAGAATGTCAGAAGAGCTTTGAACAGCTCAATCACTTACTCACCACCACGCCCATTTTGAGTATAGCTAATCCTAATAAGGATTACGTGGTCTGTACTGACGCAAGTAAAGAAGGTGTGGGAGGAGTGTTGATGCAAGAAGGAAGAGTGATTGAATACGAATCAAGGAAGCTAAAGGAACATGAGCAAAAATATTTTGCTTACGACTTGGAGCTAGCAGTTGTTATTCATGCACTAAAAATGTGGCGACACTACCTTCTAGGAAGAAAATTTCTATTGTTAACAGACCACCACAGCTTAACAAACTATTTCAGCCAACCCACCTTAAATACGAGGCAAGCTCGTTGGGCCGACTTCTTAAGCGGGTTTGATTTTGAAATTAAGCATTTAAAGGGGAAGGAAAACCGTGTAGCTGATGCATTGAGTCGAAAGGTACAATGCGTGTGCAGGATTTCGGTTAGTAAATGGCAGAGTACCCTACTTGAAAGGATAAAAACAGCAGCTGATCAAGATGTTGTTTACCATCAAATTAAACAGCAAGTACAGCAACTTTCTGGTAAGGAGATACAACAGGGGTATGAGCTAGATGATGCCGGAATGTTGTATTTTAATAAAAAGCTATATGTACCCAATGAAGATAGCCTTAAAAAGCTGATTCTGGATGAATTTCATATCAGCCATTACACCGGGCACCCAGGGTACCATAAAATGGTTACCGCACTTCGAAAAGAATATTACTGGCCAAAAATGAAGGAGGTAGCTGAGTATCTAGCACGATGTCTAGAATGTCAACAGATTAAGGCGGAGCATTTGCATCCAGCAGGGCTGCTACAACCCTTACCCATTCCGGAATGGAAATGGGAGACTATCTCCATGGACTTTATAACCGGATTGCCTCAAACGAAGAAAAATAATGATTCTATTATGGTGGTAGTGGATAAGTTAAGTAAGGCAGCACACTTCATACCTGTGCAATCCACGTATAAGGCCGTGCAAATTGCTCATATTTTTATGCAAAATGTGTTCAAATTGCATGGACTTCCAAAGGTAATAACCTTTGATCGTGATGTTAAGTTCACATCAACCTTTTGGAGGAAATTGTTTGCTGAATTGGGAACACAGCTAAACTTTAGCACAGCTTATCATCCCCAGACCGATGGCCAAACAGAACGAGTGAATCAGGTAGTGGAGGACATGCTGAGAGCATGTGTTATGATGAAACCAACTCAATGGGAGGAATACCTCCACCTGGTTGAATTCGCTTATAACAATGGATATTATTCCTCAACACAGTTGAGTCCTTTTGAGGTCCTCTATGGGCGGAAGTGTCGCACACCCTCCAGTTGGGGTGGACCTGAGGACAGGTCACGAATTGGTCCTGAAATGCTCAAGGAAATGGAAGACACGGTAAAAAAGGTGCGTACCAACTTAAACGCCACTCAGGACAGACATAAAAGTTTTGCTGATCGAAAGAGAAGGTTCAAAGAATTCCAAGTTGGGGACCATGTGTTTGTAAGAACTCAACCCAGAAGGAGTACCTTGCAGTGGAGCGGATGTGCCAAACTAGCACCTCGCTATTTTGGACCCTTTCAAATCTTGGCAAGAGTGGGGCTAGTAGCTTATCAACTCGCCCTACCAAGCCATATTAAGATCCACAATGTTTTTCACGTTTCTATATTAAAACAATACATTTACGATCCTAAACATGTGATTCAATGGTAGAATGTTCGGGTAAGAATTAATCTGATCATGTTAGATAAGCTTTGTTCTTAAACAAGAAAATAACTAAATCTGTTGCTGATTGCAAGTCGAGCCGGAAGGCGAGGTTCTGGTCGAACCACTGACCATTCTCGAATGGAGAGAAGTGCGGGTGCGGAAACGGGTTATTTTCCAAGCTAAGGTGCAATGGCAGCATTATGGGCCTAAAGAGGCCACTTGGGAGGATGAGGAACTCCTTAGAGAAGCTTACCCGAATTTGTTTAAGGAAGACAGACATCAGGACGATGTCCAACCATAGGAGGGGGAGATGTAATGACCCCAGACTATGTAAATGTGAAAATTTACTGTGGTAAAAGACAGTAAGACAGTTGTTGTTTATGTTTTAAAAACAAAATTGTGACAAACTATTTTATTAAAGTAATTTAAATATTTTCTTGAAATGTTGGCAGCCTCTAGGAGGTGGATTTAAAAGAAAGAGATCAGTTATAATAACTGATGGAAACTACCCTCCCAAAAACAGGAAAAGTCTTGGCTGTAGGGGGGAAGCTCTGTGCTGTGTAGACAGATAGAGGAGACCTTTTCCAAGAAGAGGAAAAAGGAAAAAGAAAAGAGAAAACTGGTTAAGTCTGGTTAGGACCAGATAACCAGGCACAAAGTGCACAAATCTTGTTGAGGGCTTGAGGCCTGGAAGATGGCTCGGGGGGAGAATTCCGTCTGAGAGATGTATCTCATCGCTGGGTGGAAGAGCAGAAACAAAGTACAGGTGACTTGCTTGAGAACCTATTCCTGACTCGGGTGAACCAGGTACGGTTTCAAGTTGCAGAGTCCCTGATTGAATATAAATATACAGTGAAATTTACAATAGGTAAATAAGGATTATGTTTCATTTTCCTATATACTGTTATTATATACAGTGAAGTTTCATTCTCCTAGATACTGTTATTATATACATTGAACCTACAATAGGGTTTTCATTCCCTAAACACTGTTATATTGCTTAAACGACTGCACAGGTGTAGTTTTAAGTGAAAAGGCAGATTATAACTTGAGAGGCATAACTTAAGACTAGCCATGTGGTAAATAAAGCTACAATAAGTGTAGTTAAATTTAAAGACTGGTTATAGAATAAGAAGGGAAGCGACCAGAAAAACCGGCTATTAAATAGTAATCATCATGAAACAACCTTGTCAGAGAGACGGAGGCGCTGTGATAATATCAGAACAGCGAATAATGGAATAAATAGTGCAGAGCTCTTGAATATAAACAAGCAGTTATTTTAATGTGTCGACAGAACGAGTTTGGAACACTCTGAGTCTGAGGAAAGAGCGCCAACTGTGGTCAGTTTTAACTCATCGACAAAAAAAGAAAATAAACTCATAGCTATCATAATAATGATTGTTGAAATGTACAGAAACAAATAAGTTATTCCAGACAAGGGAATTTATCTTGTAAATTGTGTAAACACAGAGTGAGAATCACATTTCATTCCAGTACATCAGTATCATTAAACTGCAAATGTTCAATGATACATTAAGTAAAGAAATTTGTGCGTTAGAGAACCGTAAGGGAAATTGAAACCTCTTTACATATATACATTACGGCACTTCATAAAGAAAAGAAGATGCATGATATGGTTATCCTATCTAACCGAGGGCATCTGGTATGAGGTTAGCATGACGAGAATTGCATAGCAAATGCCAGACGGATGCCTCGAAACAGTAAACATAACCGGAGCAAATCCATGAACCTGCTATCGTTAAGACGAGCAAAAAAAAAGTGGTAATAAAACAAACTACCATTCATTGTTCTGAGAACTGTGAAATACACAGAGTACATTCATAGAATACGCAAAGCATTTGTTGCCCTGGAAACATAGACAGTGTAACAGTTCCGTATATAAATGAAAAAACATAACACCCAGGTGGTGAAATCGTGCAGGGGTAATACTGTGCATACATTAATACAGAAAACCTCAAATCAGAACATGAATCCGATAGTCCAGGTCTGGGCGTTACGGCCAGACCCAATGTCTTATAATTTATATCGGAAATACCAAACCAAAGCCCAAGCATGCCGCAAGGGTAGTATTATAAACAAAATGAAACCGTAAGTGCATGCTGTAGCACTCAGAAAAAAACTCCGCCGTGGAGGAAACTTAACAGGGCGGGTCACAGAACTCAACCAGACAACAAGAAGAACTGCATGCAACCGTGAGGGTTCTCTGTGGAGAAATACCTCGACATCGAAGCAAGGAAACCCTCGTTCAAACAGCGGTCTGCACCAAACCATAATATAATCTGCTCAAAATCATGAACTCCGAGCTCCCGTATGTAGAGCAAGGCATTTTAAGAGGTGAGGACTTACCGTGGCCGCCGATAAGGGTTAAACCTTCGAGCTTAGCTAGTGTGTATCAATTTTCATTGTTTGAATTGCATTTTTTAATGTATAAATGGTTATACATCTTCAAAATCTTTTTGACCACTTAAATTGTGCAGATTACACATCTTAAACTTTCATTATTAGATTTGGTACAAAATTAACAAAAATATAAACTAATGTTCTAACCATAAGTTTTTTTTTTCATTTACTTTATAAGCCCCATATATATATATATATATATATAATGTTTTTCATAAGTATTTTTAATTTACAGTTATTTTATATTAACAATAAAATAAATTAGACATTTAGTTTTTATTAATCTTGCTATAAAATAAATGAATTTTTTAAGTTTCAATTATATCTTTTTTTGTCAATTGAAATATTTTATTATGCTCAACATTAAATTAATTAATTTTAAAAATAAGTTAAAGTATTTTCTTTTTCTATATACATATATTTAAAATTGATGTTGAAATAAATTAATGAGAATAGATGTTCAAAATAGTTTATTTAAATGTTGTTTTTAAATATTTTTAAAAAACATAAGAATTATAAGTCTTACACTCAAAATGAAAATATAATATGATTTTTTTAACTTTTAGGATTTTTATCTCTTTCAAGTAATATAAAATTATGTTACTTCACATAGACATCTAAATAATTGTTTATGATTTGAGAGGAAAGTAAAATATTTTTACCACATCTTCTTCATACTAATTAAAAAAAATATTTATTTTTTATCTAAAAACAACTATATTCACTCAAAAATAAGCATAAACTAATTCACACATCACCTTAATTAAAATAACTATATATATATTATATTATATATATATATATATATATATATATATAATATATATATATATTAAAAATAATCAATTCAAAATAAACTAAATCACACATTACCGTAATATTAAATCATAAAATACACTTCTAAATACAATAAATATTTCATTATAACCCCTATAAAACACAATAACCATAAATACCATTCAATTTTTATTAAATACAATAACAATAAATACCATTCAATTTTTATTAAATATACTATAAATTAATTCATAACTTGTTCAACATTCATAATTTTTCCCTAATGTAAAAACTTGAATTTTATGGCTACGTATCCACGCGGATTCACATAACATACAAAGCAATGGGATGATAGCTAACATTCCTGTTCACATTTCATCCACAAGCCGACCACTTGTGATGCAAACCTTCCAAGCTCGCTCTCTGAAAAATGAACGGGCCTCGAACATAAACCCTCCCTAAACGATTACGTGACCCGATGGTAACTCCAAGCTAACCACCTTTAATCAGACGGCCGGAAATTGTCCACAACTAAAATCGCGGTCTGGAGCTCCGTCGAAGTAACCATGCTCTAGACACCGTGATGAGTGTTAGGCACCCAGGGTTAAGACTTGGTTTTTAATTGATTCGGAACGTATTCTCGACAAGAGTTATTGTCGTATTTGCGAGAGATGATTATTTTAGGTACTAACAAGTTAGTTGGTAACTTTTGGTAGTTTGGGTTTAGTTTAAATTTAGGTATATGCGTGATATATGTAATATTTTAGTAATATTTTTTTTTAAGTAATAGAATTATTATGTTTAAATTATTGTTTGGTGGTAAAAAATAAAATTAGGAAGTGGGTAGAAGGAAAAGAAAAGAAGGCAAAAGGACAAGTGGGTTTTAGGCTAAAGCATTCTATAGTGGATCATGGTATTATGTTGAGATACATTATTGAAAAGGTTTGGGAGGACAAAGAAGTATTATGATGCTTTGTTGACTTCAAAAAGGCATTTGACGCATTCCTAGACATAAGTTGTGGTGTAGAATGGAAGAACTTGAAATTCCTTTGCATTATAAAGTCATTCTTCATAGAATTTATGAAGAGGTGAATGTCAAAATTAGAATCTAAGCAAGTATTTCAGAAAGCTTTAGAAGTAACATTGGAGTCAAGCAAGGTTGCCCTCTATCCCCTACTCTTTTTGGTTAATATATTGATAAATTGGAAGAGTGGCTAAATATGCAAGGTGGAGATGGTGTTCGGTTGGGAGAGTTTGTGATAAAGCTTCTTTTGTATGCTGATGATCTTGTATTAATTTCTAAATCGACCCATGGATGGCAGACACACCTATATGCCCTTAAGCATTTTTGTAGAGTAATGGGGATGCAAGTCAATACTAGCAAGACCAAAATAATTATTTTCTCTAATAAATGGAAGCAGAGCCAGTATACCTTCTTCTTTGAAGGCAACATTTTTTGAAGAAGTAAATGAGTACAAGTACCTCGGGATTGATTTCGAAACAAACTTAATTGGGAGGACTACAGAAAGAAGAGAATTTTAGGAGGGTGGAAAGTATTATATGCTCTTCAAAATAGATGTAGAGAGATAGATTTATGGGATTGGAAAACTAGTAAAGTACTTTTTGGACTCCTAGTTTTTGCAATGATGATATATGGATATGAATTGTGGGCTAGCAGCACCCTCGTCTCAAAATGGAAACAAATTGAGAAAATTCAAAAATGCTTAATCATGAGCAAGTTCAAAATAAAAAGTTTGGTACCTTATGAGATAATGTTAACTGAAATAGGAGCCACTCCCATTGAAGCAATTGCTATTGTGCGGCTCATAAGATATCTAAAAAGAATTGAGCAAATAAGAGTAGGTAGATGGCTTAATGTTATCTTCAATAAAGGCATGAGTGAGAGAAAGAAACCATGGATGAGACAAAACCACACATGGATGCAAAAACGGAATATCTACCTCAATGTTTGTCCCACAAATAGAAGGAGCTAAAGAAATTTTTATGGAGAAGTTTCGTAAACGGGTATGGGGAAAAGAGTTGGGTAGAAAGAAGTACTGCATTGAGCAATTCAACCCTACCTGTGATCTACAACAAAAATATTTCATTAGAGCTAGCATTCTGTGGAGGGAAAAGATTCTTATTGCTCAATTAAGAACTAACTCGCATCAACTTTGGTGTGAAATATGATGGTGGAAAAGGCCTAAAAAAGCTTGGGAAGAACGAGTATGTACATTTTGCACGTCTAGGGCAGTGGAACCAGAAAAACATTTCATTTTGGAATGTGATGCATTCAAAGACATCAGAAAAAGTTATGGGAATATGTTAGCATCAGTTTCTTGGCATTGTCTTTTGCAAGGGGATTGTTGGAAGGTTGGGCCAACTCATAATCAATTTGAATAAGAAAATGATTGAATTGCAAAAGGCTAAAAACAGGACCAATGGTCCCATAGACCATTTTTAATCTTATAGACGTTAAAATATCATTTCATTTCATTATATGTGTATTAAGACTATTATATTTATTATTAAATATAGTGTTTATTTAATTATATAGTTCCAGTGATAGAGTAATAGTTTTATGTTTTTTCCATTAAAATGGTATCAAAACTCAAATGAAAATGGTATCATAGTTAAAAGACTTAAAAAGCTAAAGAAACCAAAATATCAACCAAAACAAGAGAGTGAATTTTCTTGTGTTATTTTGGAGCATCCACAGCCACCGGCGTAGTACGCCCCAACCTGTAAAGAAGCCATCATGTCAACGTTGTTTTTGTGGTTTGCAAAGCCCCAAGCAACAAACCATGTTGTTTTTTTTTTATTCGTTCTCAAGGAAGCTTCAACAATTGCCACTACTATGTGCCACAAGTGAGTTGTTGTTGCCTTTAAGATGAAATCTAAAACAACTTTTTATGGGAGAAAGACAAAATTATAAATGAAGTGAGTTGTTGCTTTTAAGATGAAATCTAAAACATCTTTTCATTGGAGAAAGACAAAATTATAAATGAAGTGAGTTGTTGTTGCTTTTAAGATGAAATCTAAAACATCTTTTTATTGAGAAAGACCAAATTAAAAAGGAAAAGTGTGTTGGTAATAAGTTAAATGTTTTTTATATGAAGAAATCAGAAAGATATATTAACATAATTACATTTAATTAATTCAATGAATGTGAATGATATACACAGAAAATTTCATTTGTATTTACTATACAAACTATTTATAAATATATAATAATGAAGATAATATTACAATAAAGATTTATTATTATTTTAAAAGATACATAATGCGGAGGGAATGCAGGGGGTCGGTCCGGGCACATCACCGAGGGCTCTCAATGCATAGAGGCATTATTATTATTTTAAAAGATACATTTAATATTTTAAAATTAATTTTTGTATTACTAAAATAATTATTACTAGTAAAATTATTATTATTAATTCATATTTTTAGAAAAAGTAAATAATTTTAAAATTTAAAATAATTTAATAAATTAATATTATTATTGTTACTCAATTATTTATAATTAATAATTTAATTATATTATTAATAATAAATGGATGAATATAAATCATTTAATTTAAATTAAAAAGTTATACAAATAATAATTATTTTAATTCATTTTATTTATAAATAAAATAATTGATTTAATTAAATTTAAAAACCTCGGATAATATTATACAAATGTTAATTGATTATTAAACCTAAGGGAATAATATTAAATCTAAAGGATTAATTTAATAAACCCAAGGTATATAAACCTTAAGATAGATATTATAAACTATAACCACATTTACTAATGTGGTTGATATATGTCGATAGGTGTATATGAAGCACATGTACAACCACAATAGTAAATGTGGTTGTACATGTCGATAGGCGTATGATTAATATACGTTTATTAACATAACCATATAAGCCCTAAGATAAATATTATAAACACAAGGGAATAATAAACCTAAGGATCAATACTAAAAACCCGAAGGATAATAATATTAAATGCAAGGGATAAATATTATATACCCAAGATATATAAACCCTAAGATAAATATTATAAACTCTAAAATAAACATGGTTGACTATGGTTGACAACGGTTGATTTTCATATTGACACAATCTTTGTCACAATGCGATGTTGGACAATGGTTGACCATGGCGGACCACGGTTGATCTTCATATTGAGACAATCTTTGTCACAATGCAACGTTGGACCATGGCTAACCATGGTTTTTATAATGTCACGTTGGACCAAGAGACAATCTTTGCCACAATGTAACCATGATTATTGACTATGTTTTACCATGATCGACCATGGTTCACCATGGTTGATTTTTATATTGAGACAATCTTTGTCACAATACTAAAAGCCCAAGGGAATAATATTAAACCCAAGGTATATAAACCTAAGATAAATATTATAAACCCTAAAATAAACGGAATTAACTGTCGTTGATTTCCATATTGACGTAATCTTTGTCACAATGTGACATTGCACCATGGTTAACAATGATTGATTATAAACTCATAGATTGATATTAAACCCTAGGATTAATATTATAAACCATGTCAATAATATTATATTATAGGAATACGAACCCTTAGATTAATAAACCTAAGGGGCTAATATTATAAACTCATAGCACTAATAAACGCAAGGCATAATAAATTTATAAACCCAAAGTACTAATAAATTATATCTATATCTATAT
>APFE030398275.1:225076-241739 GCA_000404065.3 Pinus taeda | reverse complement strand
GAAAGAGAAATTTCAAGATGCAAATCAACCACTAGTAATTTGGTTGATTTGGTTAATAATACTCTTTACTTGTCTAACATGATCTCTCAATGTACTCCAGGTAAATTGACAGCAGCAAAAACATTGGAGCAGTCATGTTATCCAGAATTAGAGAAAAATGGAAGGTTAATCGCAGGAATTAACAGTTTAACATGGGACGCCTATTGGTTCTTTCTAGTCAAACCACACAGCCAGAGAGCCGCCCTCAAATGCCTTACAGATGCAATCGGGTATATCGTTCCCGATATTCAGGATGCCACCTATGCCGCGCAACTCAATTCTCGCCTCAACAGACCACTCGAAGTGGAGCCAATGCTTGTGATAAGTCAGCTTAGGTTTAAAGGCAAACAGCCTGAATGATGATTCATTTCGCCGACTGCCAGATCACTGCAAAGGATATATTTATCATCAATTGATACCAATTAAGTAGGATTTTAGTTTCATAGATAGACCCTTTCATGTATTTAGAAAGGGTCGTAAAGTTTTGTATATGACTTAAAACCTGAAGTTGCATTATTGTACTTCAGGGATATTCTTTTATAAAACTGGACCAATCATTCTGATTTTGATAAAGAAGCTTTTATGCAAATGTGCACTACTGTCTTTGTTTGAAAGTATTTCTGCGTTGGAGGAAGAATTTCAAATAGCGATTGATATTGGGAGTGATTAGCAGCTCATATGGTACTATTATCTATGTCTGAACTCATTCTTTTTATATGAATTGTCATTTGATCGCTCTTGTTATTATCGGATATATATATATATGTGTGTTTTAACAGCATTCTTTATTCATTCCACTATTGGATGTTTATAGTGTGCTTCTCTTCTAATCATGTATGTATCGATGATATAAATGATAAGTGCAGCAATCTTGTGTTAATCACTTTGTTTAACTATTTAAATAAAGTAATCTTTGAATGAATAAATACCTATGTTTATTTGATAGAGTCATCTATATGCCTATCAATAGACAAAGATCATCAAACGCTGCATTTCCAAAGAATAATTGTTCCTGGGATTAGTATTAGTTCTTTTATTTTTGTTGATAGATTAAGTTATTCGCCTACCATTAGATTAGATAACCAATCACTCATCCACCCTTTTTATTCATTATTGGGAAACTAGTCCCATTATATCTAATCGTAGCCACCATCCCAAACGGAAAAGGAGCTGTATTAAGGTCCGGACAGGGTGGTTATCCCCCAATGTTGATACAACGATTTTCGGGGCATCAACAGGTGGTTCATGACCAAGAGGTTTGTGGAGTAGGCATTGTGAACTTTATTCCAGTGAAGAATTGAAGACCCAAAATTTAATTATGTGTTGGTCCTCGTACTCAATTCGTGACAAGCAATCGTGTATGCTTCTTTAGAGATTTATGGTTTAGTTATATACTTCGTTGAACATTCTCTATGCATTAAACATCGTGTTGGTTTGTTCTCTATGTTTTATACACTCTGATCTCTTTATTGAATGTATTGTGTTGTATTGTATGCTACAACAGTGAGTGTTGAATGCATTTTGTTGTATTGAATGTTAGAGCAATGACCATTGAATGTATTCCATTGTATTATATGTGAATTGATTTGTTTATACATACAAGTTGGTTTGTGTTGTGTTATATCCTCTCTATTGTTGGTACCAATTGTTTTATTTATATAAGTGTTGGTAGCACTTGGTTTATTTATATGAGTGTTGTTCGAGAGCCTTAAGCCAAAACATCATTTGTATATATAACTTGGGATCGAGAGCCTGGTCGGTCATGAAGAAGTCAAATACTTTACTAATCATAACAATCTATGTATATAAGAAGTCAAATATAACAACTCCAACATTTTTTTGAATTATTTTGATGAGAATTACATCTAAGTTGTATGATGGGTCTCTATTGTTTATAGAGATATATTAGATTTTTGCTACAAGTATTTTGACTATTTAGGGCCCAACTCAAAAATTCATTTAATAATGAATTATATCATCTCAATAGTTGGATTAGTTCTCACTGACAAGTAAAATTACCATGTATGGTCCAAAAAGATAAAACGCACCCTCATTTTCAATGCATTATGGAATGGTGTATGTGAAGGAGAAGGTGATAATCCACCTATAAGGCCCACATCTAACAAAGAGCTCACCAGATGGGAGAACAAGAACAACAAGGCCTATGCCTTGATTACTGCATCAGTAAATGAAGAGGTGAGTTGTCACATCACACCAATTACCAGTGCTTTTAATGCCTTAAAGAAATTGGAAGTCTTATATGACTCATACTCAGAGCTTGAGGTAGTCCAGCTAATGATCAAACTCTTCATGATTGAATTAAAATAGGATGATCCCCTTTCCCTAGCCTATGAAATAATTGTTATTACGCATGATGTAGAAGCCACCAGAGTTAAAACGGATGTTCCACTTACAACTTTTGTCAAGCCACTATATCCCACATATTCTCACTATCTTGAATCATTACAAGGTAGTGGCCAACTTAAAGAGATTACTTTTGACACTCTTGTGGAGAAGTTTGTAGAAAGAGAGAAAGATTTTTGGAAGAGGGAGACAATTGCTCAGTATTTTGAGGAAGTTGTGTGCCTTACACCAAAAGAGAAGAATCGGGCACAAGATTCTTCTAGAGGAAGAGGTGGAAAAAGAGGACATGGAAAGAAAAATAACAAAGGGAGGGGGGACAAACATTACCAAGGAGGAATACTTGATCTTCATTGTATACACTGCAATAGAAATGGACATGATGCATCCACATGCAAGCTCTCTTGGGACAAAATGAAGCAAGAAATAAATGAAGTGAAAGGTAAAATACCATATCTAGCGAAAGGTAAAGCGCCTGAATGTGTTCATTATATTGTGGTACATTGCAATATTGGAGTAACTGAAGACTTGTTTAATATTTCATTTGCTTCGTGGAAAGATGCATGGTTGTTTAACACAAGTGCCACCTTCCACATGGCCATTCAGAAGGATTCTTTGAATATTTTAGTGACAATGTAGATGGAGCAATCTACTTTGCAGACAAGTAAAAAATCAAGCCATCCGAGCTTAGCGGCATCGGGCTTAAACTACTTGGACTCCCTGACTTTCTTCTTCATGATGCTCTCTACCTCCCAAAGTTGCAAAGAAACTTGTCATCCTTTATTCACATCCTCTAACAAGGACACTCCATTCACATGTTTGATGTCAAAGTTGAAGTGAGAAAAATAGTAGACAACTCACTTGTCATGATGGGAATAAAAGAAGAAAGACTCTTGAAGCTGCAAGGAACGTCTACTCGTGCAGAAAACTATGTATACAATTTTCAATATAATGAAGGTATATTTTCATTGGGCCTTGAATATGCCCATTTTTCCACCGTATAACACCATTATTCATAGCCTAAATTTCTATACTTTTACACTCGTTTCATATCATAATTCAACAACTCGCTACCAATTCATATCCTACACTTTGTGGTTTATTATCATTAGTTTTCTTAGCTTTTCTATGATTAGAGATGATTTTTTCATGGTTTACTAATGACGGTTTTTTACTAAGTTCATATGTCGCAGGGTTCCATTGCCGAAATTCTTCATGAGTCAATTAAACTAAGTTGCTACAAGTTAAAATCTCAAATTGTGTTCAAATGGGAAAGAATATAGAGATTCCAACATGCGGGTTTTGTTCAAAGTACCCTCATTCAGGTAATTTAGAGACAATTTGGCAAAATTCGACATTATGAGGAAGTTATTATTAGGGGAATTTTAAGTACAAAATCAGTGCCTACGTAAGTACATAATCGTTGAATGGTTTCGGTTCTGAACGGGTTCAGGTCAGCCACGATTGGGCCAGTTGGATGAATGTTCTAGAAGATTTGTTTTTGGAATGGCCACAACTTGCTTTTCTACTATACACGACTTCGATCTGATCCTTACTGCACTTAGCCAATTTGTTATAACCATCAACTGCACTCTTTAAATCCTGATGGTTTTGTAAATGGGAGCATGATACGAATCTGCGTGGTTTGTTGCATGGGAAATCTGAGTAGGGAGAATATTGTCATGTAATATTTATTGCAAGGAAGATTTTCCCTCAAGCAGGCATATGTATGATGACAATACACATATGTATATTTTGTTGTACAAGGAGACGAGTCTGTATGGTTTGACTGCACGAGAAAGCTGAGTGAAAGGATTGTTAAGTAGTTTTTGTTGCATGGGAGATTGAATGTTGCACGGGAGTTTGAATTCATAAGCATACATTTGATGATGATGTATTTTCCATTTGAATCGTGATTCTTAATATAATTTTGATTCAGCATTTGAATTTTCTTTGAGTATTATGATTTGTTTTGATTCTTAAGAACATTGCATTAATCTGGACTTGTTCCGGGAGTGGCAAGGGCCCATTGTCGCCTGGAAGCAAGTCCTGTAAATTTTATAGGTTATAGGCAACATGATTAATTAAGATCTAGGCGTAAAGGAATTTTTTTTTAAATATTTGTTAATTAGATCTCATAATTACGATTCTGTACTCAAGAGTGTAATTTGTTTTCTTGAAATTAAATAGACATATCATCTCCAACTCGTTGTAAGCTAATGAATGGTCTTGATCAATGATTTTATTGCATAAATAATCTGTTTGTTATGGGTTTACAATTGGAATACTTAAAGGTGCTTCTTAATTGGATAAACAAGAGATCGATAACTCTATTTATTTAAATATGAATTGAAATCGATTTCGTAGCTTACTAATTCACTATAATTTCTTGTAACGTTGTGTCTTGGCAATCAAGTATTTGAAAGCAATGCAACAAGACCATTAAATCATTGTTTGGAGTTGTAGTTTAGTTTTGATATGCATTATAATTGTAATTAGTTATTGATAGAATTGTTGGTTAATGCGTTCACGATTGAGTTTTTTCTTGAGTTTGATTGAAGTAATCTGAGGATAAAATAGTTTCTTATTATGTAGTCTTTTAGATATAAAAGCATGTCAATTAGATGTTGGTTTACTTAGTTTCTTTTGAAGCAATTGCAGAGTGATGTTAGAAGTTAGTTTGAATGCTTATTTGATTTGTTTTATGTAACCCGTGAACTAGATTAGTTGAAGTATTGTTTGTTTATTACCTTAGTTTAAGATCGTTTGAATGAGAGTGAATTTTATTGGAATTAAGATTTAGCATAAGTTTGGTATCATTTTAAATTAATCTTGATTGATTTAAGATTCTTGTACTTAGATTAAATATATATTATTATTTAGATTGAGATGTCCATTTAGATTAAAATCGTTTGAATAGTATTTTTTAATGCTTGGTTTATGATTAACTAGAGTTAGTTTCATTTGCACAGTGATTAGAATTTCTTATTTGTATTATTTTTTATCCAGGTGGATATTGGTGGCCACCCTCCTATTCCACCTAAACCCCCAAACAGTTTCATCTATTTCCTTGTTCATTTCAGCATTTACTATTTTTAGCATTTTTTTGGGTCTTGAACTTCCCGAACAGTTTTGACCCTCTAAATGGCGTTTTTTGGGGCCTGCGATAGGCCTGTGGCCATAGATAGGGGCCTGTGGCAAAGCCTATAGTAGTCAGAGAGACCTTTCCAACAAGGTATCGTACGCTCCAAACGAAGATAATATGACCAAGTTACAACCCTGGGAAGTTGGCTGCCCAACTAACCCCAATGGGGCCCACAAACTCTCTATGTTACATCTCCTGGGGTTAGGGTTTTGGTTGTTAAGGGTTTTCTCATGTTTTACAATAATAAATAGGCCCTTGAGCCTCATTGTAACACAGTTCATAGGCATGTAGCCACCACATCTCTTCTCAGAGAGAAGCTACCATCGCCCGAGCTATCTTATTTCCATTTTGTTTGTAAGCATATTTCAATATTTTTCTATTAATGAAATGAAGTGTTTTTCTGCTGCATCTCTGTGTTTATGATTATATATGTAAGTTGTTGCATTCATGCTTAAGTTCATATCAGTGTACTTCCCAAAATCTTGACGAAGTTTCGGCCAATAAAAATACTTCTGCAATACTGCTATTGTTTTCTCTACTCCGAAATGTCCAGCGATCCAACTGTAGTGCGCCTCCCAAATCATCTTGGCATGCTCACTTGAAGGAACATAGATGTGTCCCAGGTGGCATAACAATGCATCATGAAGGTGAAAATTTGGAACTGCCTTCCCTTCCAAGAGTGTCTGGTATATGCTGCCGAATTTTGGATTGCTCTTGTAAAGATGCAACCACCCCGATATCTCGTGCCCACACAAGTTGAGCATAACAATCAGTGCCATGACCAATGGTCAGCTGAGGTAATCAACAACATTATTGGTGCTACCCTTCTTATACTTAATGTTAAAATGGAACTGTTGCAAATAGGTGGACCATTTCTGATGGCGATCATTCTGAAACTTCCCTTATGTTTGTATGAACTGTAGAGGTCAATGGTCTGTGTGGATGATGATTTCCTTCCCCATAATTAAATGCTTCCAATGACAGAAGACTTGCACAATGGAATACATTTATTTGTCGTAAGTGGGGTACTTTCGGATTGTGTCTGAAAGCGTCTCACTATGGTAAGCCACGGGATGCCCATGCTGAGTAAGAACCACACCAATAGCATAGTCGGAGGCATTTGTCTCAATCTAAAATGGTTGTTGCAAGTATGGTAATGTGAGCACTGGTGCAGAACAGAGGCGATTCTTCAACTCGAATAATGCTTGTTGATGGGTTTCCGACCAAAAAAACTTTGCTTTCGCTCCACCCTTGGTGACTTCACTTAAAGGCCAAGTGATATGAGAGAACCCCAACATCAACCTACAATAGAAATTGGCAAGACCCAAAAAGCTACATAGCTCTTTTAGAGTGGTTGGGGCTGGCCAATCCGAATGGCTTGTATCTTGGATGGGTCCACATGTACACCCTTCTCATCAATGATGTACCCCAGATATTGAACCTGGGTCAAGTCAAGTCAAAGCTACATTTCTCCAAGTTAGCACATATCTTGTGTTGGTGTAGGGTTTGAAGGCTCTGTCAAATATGGTGGAGGTGCTCTTCCCAACTTTGGCTGAAGATTAAGATGTCATCTAAATACACAACCATGAATGCATTGGTGAAGGGTCGCAAGATGTCGTCCATCAGTCTCATAAAGGTTTCAGGGACGTTCATCAATCCGAATGGCATGACCAACCATTCGAAAAGGCCCTCCTTGGATTTGAAGGCAATCTTCCACACATCGAAGGGTTCGATAGGCACCTGGTGATAACCTGACTTTAAGTCATTCTTGCTAAAATATTTGGCCCCCTTGAGCTGGTCTAGAAGGTCATCAATCCGTAGGATTGGGTACCTATTCTGGACAATGATCTTTCTCAACGCCCGATAGTCAATACAAAGACTCTAGGTCCCATCATATTTATGTACCAATACAATCGAGCTCCCACAAAGTGATGAGCTTGGCATGATGTTCCCTTTCTATAATAGTTCTTGAATAATCCTCTTGATCTCATCGTTCTCCAAAACAAAGCATCGATAGATCGGTCCATTGGGCAGCGGCGCGCCTGGGGTCAAATTGATGGAGTGCTTAACCTGACAGTGCAGAGGTACCCCTGTGGGTGAGGCAAAAATATCCTGTACTCCTCCACAAACTTGTCCATCTGCTGTTACTGTGCAGAGGAGCCTTGTCTGGAAGCCGTGGCCACAACCTTCTTCTTTCCCTAGGGGCGAATCATAAGGAAAATAAATTTCCTGGTCTGGGAAATGATCTTATTGCATTGCTTTGCAGTGATCAAAGAGACGGTGGTAGGTGGGGCTACCTCCGATATCCTGTACAACTTATTAGCCAAAGTAATAATCATATAGTGAGGTCCAGACTCATATACAATATGTCTCTTCCACAAGTATGGTTATCCTAACAATACATCACAAACTTCAAGAGGAGCAATGTCACACAGTACCTCATCCGTGAAGGGCATGATGTTGTAGGGAAGGCGACTACTAGCTAACACAAAGATCTTGTCCTTGGTGAAGCCAATCGATGGTGTACGACTGTGGATGTGCTATAGTCTTTAGGCCCAACCACTTCACGACATCTACTGAAATGAGGTTCTTTTGGCTCCTGCTATTGACAATGAACTACAACAGAGAACCCTTCACCCACATCTGTGAGTGGAAGAGGGATTCCGCCTCCTCTAAATATTTAGGTTCAATATTATGGATCTTAGTGGTGGCCACGGTGGCACTGGGCTCTGCATCTATGATCTGCTTCCCTTTGTCAGTTCCCTTATCAGTTTCTAATTCAGAGTCAGAACCAACATTTGATTTGGAAGCCTTCAGGTCGGCCATCAGTGACTGCTTGGCCCGACGCTCACTTATATTATGAGTGGAGATTTTGTGGAACTCACACCATTTTCCCATATCCTTCTTCATCTTCGGGGTTTTGTTCTTTGCTTGTGGCTTTCAGCGGGCTATCCTGGGTAGTGTCGCCTTGGCTTGGTCCTTTGTTCTGTGGCTTGGGGGTGCCTTTTCATTTCTTTGGATTCACAGATCCAAAGTCCCACTTCTTTTGTTTAAACTTATACTCAATTTTGATAGCGTAACAATATGTCGTGTTGAGCGAGGAAATGTTTAGGAACTCCATCTCATCTTGGATGTACTTGTGTAGATAGTCGCAGTACTTGAGCACCAAATGCCGCTCAATATCCTTGATACCCAGCTTCTTGCGAAGGGTATGGAAAGTATTTGTGAACTCTAACACATCTTGGTCCCTTCCCCACCGTAGCGTGGTCCACTTTATGTATTTGTCTCCATAGCTCTTGACAGTATACTATTGTTCCTTGATGGTGTCTCAGAAATAATTCCAAGTGGGTGCGATTGAAAACAGCGAGGGTTCACTTTCTTCCTTTTGGTCATAGTATGTTTCCCACCAATCCTTGACATGTGGGGCGGCTTTAAGAAGTGCAAAAGTAAATTTTTCCCGATTGGAAAAGTCATGAACTGAAAATTTTCCTTCCAATAGATTTAACCATTTATCTATGGCGTCTACATCTATCAAGCCTTCGAATATTGGAATATTGAAGTTAACTTGTACCTTAAAAGGAGTGGCACCTCCAAAGTGGTTGTTGGATGAAGATGCATCGCTTGTGGGTAGTCGTTAAAGGATCTAGGAAAAGTTATCCATTATCGCATCCCTATGTCTCTCGAGGGCTTCCTCGAGCAAAATTTTTAAAGGATATCTTGTCCCCTCACCTTTCTTTCCTTCAACCATGGGAGGTCGTTGGGTTTTGCGAGGTTGATCTTGCAATGGTTCAACCAGATCAAGCCCTAACTCCTTATAACCTGACCTCGTTGGGGACATGCAAAGAAAAACATAGAAAGAGCAGATTGCTCTGATACCACTAATCTAAACTTAAACAGGAACACAACAACTTACAAATATAATCATAAACACATAGATGCAACAAAAAGACACTTCATTTCATTAATAGAAAAATATTGAACTATGCTTACAAACAAAATGGAAATAAGATAGCTCAAGCAATTTTAACTTATCTCTAAGAAGATATGTGGCAGCCACATGCCTCTGAACTGTGTTATAATGAGGCTCAAGGGCCTATTTATTATTGGAAAACATGAGAAAACCCTAAACAACCAAAACCCTAACCCCAGAAGATGTAACACCAAGAGTTTGTTGGCCCTATTGGGGTTAGTTGGGCAGCCAACTTCCTGGGGTTGTAACTTGGTCATATTATCTCTATTTGGCGCATATGATACATTGTTGGAAAGGTCTCTCTAGCTACTACATGCTTCATCACAAGGCCTTGCCTCTAGCTATGGGCCTGTCGCGGACCCCAAAAAAATGTCGTTTAGGGGGTCAAAAATGCTTCGGAAGTTCAGGACCCGAAAAATTGCTAAAAATAGTAAATGTTGAAATGAACAAGGAAACAGACGAAACTGACTAGGGGGTTTAAGTGGAATAGGCAAGTGGCCACCAATATCCACCTGGATCAGTTTGAGCATGTTTTCCTCAATGGATTAGTTTCAAACTATAAATAGCAATTTTGTACTTAAACAATAAATTGATTTTATATTCTAATTTAGGTTAGATGCTATGATCGTGTGTTACATGCACTTGTGCCTCTAAGTCTTATGACCCCGTATTGATAACTTAATGTTGGAATTACAACACATATAATTTCCCCAACATTTTTTGCGTCGTTGTCGGGGAGTTGCTAAAGGGATTAGAGCATAGTTTCTTTCACAAGTTTTCGATGCAATCTTAGTTACAGGGAAATTAGAGGGCAGAGATGACGGTAAGACGTGACGGAAGAGCCACACATCTGCTTTGGTTCGGGGTCACTCCAAAGTTTTGTTGTCCAAGTAAGTGAGGTGTTCAAGTTTAGTAATTTTTATTGCAATTAGTAGATTTTATTCATTTAAATTAAAATTTCAAGCTATTTAAAGACAAAACATTTTTGGGGTGTTGTAAGAACCCTTGGTGCTAATCCATGTTGTGAGACAGGAATCATCAACCAACAGGAGAAATTCAAGAATGATTGAGAATCTTGAAGAATGCCCCTCGAAGCACTTTCTCAAATCCTAGCAATAACTGGGGTATCTACCTCTCAGGAAGAGTTCATCCTAACCACATTCAGGAAATTATCTATCTCTTCAAAACCAGAAAAGGATTTGGAAGTCTCCCTTGATTCCTCTTACCTATCTACCAAGGAGACTGAGCAATCATGTACCAAATCTGATGAGGAGCATCCTGTTGAACCTAAGATCGAGGAACTTTCACCATGTCCATCAGCAAGCCTTGTATGCATTCCAAAGACCTATTATCCGAGTTTTCTTAGCATGACCGAGGAGGGCTTTCATAGTGATTCAAATGAAGAAACAAGACAATACCACCACGATTACATTGAGCATTGGTTCCAAATCACAATCCAGTCATCTTCAAGTACTCTTTGTATCACATCTTTCAAAGCTGCTGAATTTTCATGCTCATGTATATTCTAAATTTTATATGTTAAATCTGAGCATGAATGTATCTTTGAATTTGATATGCACATGGCTTCATTGGAAGTTATCTTTCACTTGAAAGAGCGAATCATTTCTCCAGTATAGTAGGAAAGTTAGTATTGTAAATAAATAAAATAAAATAGTAAAGAGAAAAATAAGTCCTTTTGTGAAAACCGGTTTGTCTGGTGCAACTGACAGGGACTTTGCTTGAAAACCAGGTAATTGGCGGGCAAGGTTCCCAATAAAGTTTGTAAATTTGTATGATTTCTTCAAATAATGTATCTTTCAAGTCATTATGTCTTGTACTCGTGTTGCTTGATGTGGAATCCCTTAAGGCCCACCTGCCAACAAACATTGTCCCATCGACATCAGCACATTATCTGGGATCATGGTTAGGGTTAGATAAGGTACCTAGGAGCTTGCATTGTTAGATGATCCAAAATACATAATTCATAGTTCACAAAGTTAGGATAGAATATTTATTTATTTAGAATATTTAATTAAATATTGGAGACACTTAGAAATAGAATATTGTTGTAAAAGATATGACATCTCGAATAATGTCGTATCTTAGGCTCCAATTTAGGAGTAGAGTTAGTAGATTGGTTAGAATTGCATTTATTGTAAATGAACACTTGTTAATTTAATAAGTATTCCATAACTAGAATAGTTTAGGACATTGAGCTTATATGTAGCTCATTCTCCTGACTGCAAGAGTGTTGGAGTGTGTGTATAAACTCTTGCAAAATTATTATGTAATTTATTTTCCTGATTAATAAAATTGTGTGTCTGAGGCCACTTCTGCCATTATTATGGTATTGGAGCTTCAGTAATGCAGTTGATGTGAGGAGGAGATTCCATCTCTACAAGTTCTTAGAAAACTCCATTGAATTGATCAACAAATGATTGGTATGCAAATTGTCCAGTTTTTTTAAAAGGAAAAGGATTTTTATTATTTTATCGATTTTAGATTTTTAAATCTAAAAATAAGTTTTTTATTATTATCAACTTTTTCTCCTGTGTCTTGAATTTTTGTTACCTGCTCCGCTTCAACATGATGTTTGGCCATGATAAGCACATCCTCCACAGTCAGATCTAGCCCACATTCAACCGCCATATCCCCTGATTGCCTTAGGCAATCCTCATTCTCAAACTATTGTTCTTTCTTTTTCTATAGCTCGGAAATGTATTGTTGTCTTTGTCACAATGGCGGTGGGGAGCATCCATGCTTGTTAGGGAGTGATCACCAAGGTTTTCATTGAACCAAATAGTGTAGCTGTGTCAAAATTCATCGACGTTGGAATACATCCACAACAGATAGTGGACTACGCCACTAAATTTGTTTCCAAAATCTTTTTCCATTCCAGCAATTGCAAATTGGATCGATTTTTTTTATTGTCGAGTTTATGCAGCCCTCATTTGCAAGAAGAAACTACTACTTATTGTTTGTAAGTTTATATGTAGTGAAGATTCCACATAATACTCAGAAAGAGCCCACATTTATACTAGATTCTGTACTTTATTTGGTTTGTTGTCTCATTGTTGCGACTCTACTTTTTCTCAGAAATACTAGAAGCGAGGGCAAAGCTTTTCGGGATAGTTTCTATGGTCTGAGACAATTGAAATCAAAATATGCAATAGTTGGATCGGATTGGTAGATCATAACTAGAGCTACCATAGTGTGATTAAAAGAAGAGAGCTCGAAATTGTAAGCGTGGAAGCCAGTGTGAGCAAGCCAACAAGCAATGTGAAGGCCAGCGTGAAAACCAACATGAGTCAGTCAACAACCAATGTGGAAGCCAGCATGAGCCAGTCAGCAACCACCATGAAGGACAACATCAGCCAGTGTAAGGACAAATTCGAGCTTCTTAATTTTCCTCATTTCAAGTAAGTTTAAAGTTGATCGAAGAGTGAAGAGGAGTTTGTTGGAGAGATAAAGAATATTTTATTTTGGAGAGATATGGTGAGTTTTTGAATTTTTGGGAATTTATTTTTTGTAAATTTGTGGAGTAATAAGGTGCACTTGTAAATTATAATCTTTTTCCTGGAGTAATAAGGTGTGAGGGATTATTTGTAACTATTTGGGGCAGTAAATTTTGTAATTTTTGGAGTAATAAGGAGATTCTCTCTGTAATTTTTTTATTTGGAGAGATAAGTGCGACATTGTAACTCAAAGTAGTTTTTTACTTTGAGGAGGGGTTAGAGTACATTTTGCATAAAACTTTGCAAGGGATTGTAAATCAGTCAAATTTTGAAAGTTTTCATTGTAAAATTCTTAAGAGAAATTTACTAGAGCCAAATGCAAAGCTCAATCATTTTTCTCCTCCAACGACTATACGAGGGTTAAGGCCAAGCCCCGATAGATCGTTTTTGCGTGGCGTGTTTCATGTAATGTGTTGCTCATCTTTTTCCTGTGCTTGATTCTTTTTGGTGCAAAACTTCAAAACTATAACATCGAAGTTAATTAATCTATTCTCTGATTCTGATAAGTTTGAAGGGGTAAAATCATACAAGACATGGAAACGTCTCATTGAAAGCACTCTAATATATAATGAATTGTGGTAATACATATGTGATGGATACATTAAGCCTAATAAACCCACAGCTGTAACTTCACTTGCAAAATGGGAAGTTAAAAATGTCAAGGCACTAGCTCTTATAAAGTCTTCAGATAATGATGAGATGTATATTCATATTGAAAATGCCTCAGATGCATGGTCTGCTTTGCGTACTTTGAAAGATCTATTTGATACACAACCTAAATAAAAAAAAGTTTGATCTACAACTTAAGTTGCTTCAACAAAAATTAACTGAAGGAGGAGATGTCCTTGAGTATATCTCCAGACTTAAAAATATTAATCAAGAAATAGTAAAAGCTTGATTTCAAACAGTAGATGACAATTTCATGACCACAATTCTAATTGCTGGATTGCTTTCTTCTTCCATGCATTTTTTGAAAACTCTACAACTGACCAGTTAGATAAATTAAAGTTTGATGAGCTAAGTCAAATGTTGGCTCAACACGACAAAACCTTTGGGAAGAATAAACAAGGCAAAGATGTCTTCTTCACATAGGCCAGCACAAGTAAATCATCAACTGACAGTTCTAGAGACAAAGGAAGAGGACATTTCAATCAACATTGAGAAACACATAGTGGACAAGGTCGTGGCAGAAGCCAAAGTAGAGGAAAATTTCAAGGAAGAGGAAACAATCAAGGTAGAGGAAACTTTCAAAACAGAGGAAACATTCAAGGCAAAGGAAACAATCAAGGAAGAGGTCAAAGTGAAGGCAGAGGGCAAACTCAAAGAAGAGGTCAAAGCAGAGGCAGAGGACAATATCAAGGAAGATGCAAAGACTCGAATCAAATTGTCCACAAAAGATGTAATGAAGTGGGCCATTTTGCAGAAGATTGTAGAACTTCCCTTGATAAAATTCCAAAGTTCCATCAAAACACAACTCAGTTTTCCATTGGTCAAGATAATGATGGTTTAGAATATGTCTTCATATCATGTCAAAGCTCAAAACCAACATCATTAGTTTCCACTTTTCTTAAAAGTGATTATGAAGATGCATGGATTTTAGATATAGGAGCAACTCAACACATGACTTTTTGACGAGACTTCTTTTGGAACTTCCAACCATGCCACCTTAGTTCAATCTTTCTTTTCGATGATACAAAACATACTCCTTATCGAAAAGGTGTTGTTAAAGTTTATCTTCCTGATATCGGAGAAAGATTAATTTCAAATGTATGGTATGTACCCACCTTTAAAAAGAACTTGTTTTCTTTAGTCTCAATCTAAGCAGTTGGACATCAGGTGGTTTTGGAGGATGGCCTAGTTAAAATTAATTCAATCAAACAGAGCATGAAAACAGTGATGACATGGTATGAAGATGGAAAATTGTTAAGGATGAAAGGAACAGTTATTCCAAGGAATTCTGACTTTGTAGGGGCAACAAGCACAAACATTTCACCTATCAAATTATGGCATGTGAGATATGGACATCTAAACTTTAACAGCCTCTCTCAACTACAAAAAAGGGAATGGTTAAGGGACTTCCTGCCTTCAAGAAAGAAAATGCAATATGTGAAGCTTGCATTTATGGAAAACAAAGTCGAGAGACTTTCCGGACAAGTTCATGGTGAGCAAACAGGCGTTTGCAATTAGTACACAGTGACATTTGTGGACCCTTGCAAGATTCTCTAGGAGGTTGCAAATATTTCTTACTCTTCATTGATGATTTCAGCATAATGACATGGGTTTACTTCTTGAAGCATCATAGACATTTGAAAAGTTTAAATCTTTTCGTCAACTTGTTGAAAACGAAGTCAAAGAAAAGATTGGCACTCTTAGAACTAACAATGGAGGATAATTCACTTTAAATGACTTCCAAAGTTATTGCAGAGACATTGGGATCAAATGACATCTTACAAATGTCTACACTCCACAACAAAATGGAGTAGTAGAAAGAATGAATCGTACTTTGTTAGGAATGGCAATATATATGTTAACTTTTAAAAAGTTAAGTCCTATTTATTGGGCAGAAGCAATCCATATAGTCATTTACTTAAGGAACAGGTCTCCCACTATTGCTTTGGATGGAATCACACCTTATGAAGCATGGTTTGGTTTCACACCTAAAGTTAAACACCTTAGAGTTTTTGGTTCCGTGTGTTATGCCTTAGTTCCAAAAGAAAAATGAACTAAGCTTAACTCATGAAGTTTGAAATGCACAATGATTGGATATTCGGATGAGAAGAAAGGGTACAGGCTTCTGTCAAATGGGAAATTTATTATCAGCAGAGATGTATTTTTTTATGAAACTGAGAGTAAGAGTGTTGAAGAAATAGAACATATTCTTCAAAAATTCGAAACAAAAGGAGATAAAAGGAAAGCAAACATTCAAAGTCAACCAAATTCACAAAATTGGTATGAACTTGATTTTCCTTCCTTTGAAGATGATTCATCCAGTCCATCTACTTCACCAACATAGTCTGGGTCTTTTGGAAGTTCATCAAAATCTCCTAGTAGCAGTAGTTCTTCTGACAGTGACTCTCTGCCCCCAGAATTTGTAGTTGATCAACGTACCTCTATTTACATTAATCCTCTTTATAATGATGGCGACTTTTCATAATCTCAAACAAGTGAACATCAATTGTAAGGCCTGATGAGAAAAATAAAACAGGAACAAGGGGGTCAACTAGGAATGAAGGAAAATTTTCCTTGATCACGAATGATTTTACTGAACCCTCCATGTACAAAGAGGCAGTAAAATATAAAGAATGGAAACAAACTATGGTTGAAGAATATAAGGCAATTCAAGACAACAACACTTGGAAACTTGTTGATTGTCCTCAAAGTGTTAAACCCATCAGATGCAAATGTGTTTACAGTTGAAAAATGTGCAACAAGAAATGTTAAATTTAGAATGTGCTAAAAAGAGACCTGCTAAAAATAGAATGTCTAAAAATAGCAGTTTGGTCAATGAGGTCATTGGCCACATTGGGTGAGAGGTGAAACTGCTAAATATATAAAGTTCTAAAAATAGCATTTTTGGGTCCCTTCCTATTTATAGCAGTCCCTAGTCTATCTATAGGAAGTAAAATTAATTTT
>APFE030398275.1:186780-224502 GCA_000404065.3 Pinus taeda | reverse complement strand
CACTTCTTCAGCCGAAGCAGAATACATATCAGCATTGGAAGCAGCATGTGAAATTGTTTGGTTGCGCAGAGTTTTGTAGGATTTGGGCATTCCTCAAGTAGAAGCTACAGCATTATTCATCGACAACCAGTCAACCATAAAGCTTTCCAAGAATCTATTTTTTCATTCCAAAAAAAACATGTGGACACTAAGTATCATCACATTAGATCTCTCATTTCCAAGGACGTCATCAAGCCAGTTTATTATCCTTCAGAAGATCAGGTCTCCGATATTTTCACAAAACCACTTGGCAAGATCAAATTTAATAAGTTCAGAGATGAACTTGGTATCAGTTGTAATGTATCTTTGGATCATAGGGGGGAATGTTAGATGATCCAAAATACATAATTCATAGTTCAAAAAGTTAGGATAGAATATTTATTTATTTAGAATATTTAATTAAATATTGGAAACATTTAGAAATAGAATATTGTTGTAAAATATATGACATCTAGAATAATGTCATATTTTAGGCTCCAATTTAGGAGTAGAGTCAATAGATTGGTTAGAATTGCATTTATTGTAGATGGACACTTGTTAATTTAATAAGTAGTCCATAACTAGAATAGGTTAGGACATTGAGCTTATATATAGCTCATTCTCCTGATTGTAAGAGTGTTGGAGTGTGTGTGTAAACTCTTGCAAAATTATTATGTAATTTCTTTTCATGATTAATAAAATTGTTTGCCTGAGGATACTTTTGCCACTATGCATGCCTTAATGGGAGGGGTCCTTGTCATCTACTAAGGAAATACATCAATGTTTCTTGGTGTATGAATTATGCAATCCATTTGACTTCGACAAATCCATTCATGGCTAGTAGAATGTACCTAGTGCCTTGATTCCCATTGACATCAAGGGTGGGATATCTCACATTGGTTAACGACATCCTCAATGGTCGGTAATCCAATGATTCTTTCCTATGTTCGACATCAACACCATTTATTCACATATTCAAGGTTGCACATGGGTGTGTAGCAGTTGAAGGCTATATGGCTTTGAGATCTCAACACAGGTTTGCAGCAGTTTGGATTTTTGTATCAGCATTCCCATTGTCATTTGCAGCAACAGTCACCTTTACTCAATTGTTTTGGGGCATACAACTCCTCAGGAATGCGAGAGAAGGGTACATTTAATCCTTCAACACTTCAGTTCACCCTTCAGCCTTCTTCAGCATATCAGATCAACAGTCACATCAGCTCCATCTAGTTCATCATCCACTTCATTTTGTAGCACTGAGCACATCAACAACAAAGGTAAAACTTGAGGTAAATTTGGCTTTAGATTCTCTAATTCATTAGAAGGTTTAGGAAACTTAATGATTCACCACTTCTCATTCCATGCATTTCATATTTCATAAATTATCCTTCTATTTCCTTTCATTCATTACTCATAATAAAAAGACTTACACTCTGATTACAAGACCATGTTAAAAGAAATTCCTTATGGTGTATTCATAAAAGTAGTCTTTATAGTGTCTTCTCCTCTCATGATAACAAGCATTCTATTTGGAGGATGAAATGATACAGGAAATCACGTATAATCATTGGCCTTACGATGATAGAGTATGAAAGCATCTATCCACATACTTACCATCTCCATCACCGCCTCATTTCATCCATCATCTCTTCCTCATCCATCCCTTTATTGTCCTCAATTTGTATTGCTCAGTAAATTAGTATGATATGTTAATGTGAAGAGTGCTGCTCCACAAGAACTAGCACCTCCAAATATTCAAGCAGTGTTGCTCCACAAGAATCAGAACCTCCAAATATTGAAGCAATGTTGTCGAACAAAGAACCAACATCTACAAAACAATGTTAAGAATATGTTAATGAGCAAGGAATTTATTTGCATGAGGACATGCAAACCTCAGGCATGGGGGGATGTTGGGCCTAGAATATGCCCATTTTTCCATTGTATAACACTATTATTCATAGCCTAAATTTCTATACTTCTACACTCATTTCATCTCATAATTTGACAACTTGCTACCAATTCATACCATACACTTTATGGTTGATTATCATTACTTTTCTTAGCTTTTCTATGATTAGATATTATTTTGTCATGATTTACTAATGGTGTTTTTTTGCTAAGTTCATTTGTCACAGGGTTCCATTGCCGAAATTCTTCATGAGTCAATTAAACTAAGTTGCTACAAGTTAAAATCTCAATTTGTGATCAAATGGGAAAGAATCTAGAGATTCCAACACGCGGGTTTTGTTTAGAGTACCCTCATTCATGTAACCCAAAAACTATTTGGAAAAATTCGACATTATGAGGAAGTTATGATCAAGCGAATTTTAGGTACATAATCAGTGACTACGTAAGTACACAATCGCTAAACAGTTTCAGTTCCGAACGTTTCGAGTCAGCCACGCGGGTTAGCCACAATTGGGCTAGTTGGCTTCATGTTCTAGAAGATTTGTTTTCAGCTTAAACTCGACTTGATTTTCTACTATACTCGACTTCGATATAATCCTTACTCCACTTAGACAATTTGTTATAACCATCAGTTGCACTCTTTAAATCCCGATGGTTTTGTAAACAGGAGCACGATACGACTCTACGTGGTTTCCTGCATGGGAAATCTGAGCAAGGAGAATATTGTCATGTAATCTTTACTACAAGGAATCTTTTCCCTTAGGCAGGCATATGTATGATGACAATACGCAGATGTATAGTTTGTTGTACAAGGAGACGAGCCTATATGGTTTTGCTGCAAGGGAGAACTGAGCGAAAGGACTATTAAGTAGGTTTTTCTATACAGGAGTTTGAATTCATAAACAGACATTTGATCATGATGTATTTTCCGTTGGAATCCTGATTCTTAATATAATTCTGATTCAACATTTGAATTTTCTATGAGTATTATGATTTGTTTTGATTCTTAAGAGCATTGCATTAAACTAGACTTGCTCCGGGAGTGGCAAGGGCCCACCATCGTCTGGAAGCAAGTCCTGTAAATTTCATAGGTTATAGGCAACATGATTAATTAAGATCTAGGCGTAAAGGATTTTCTTTGGAAGGCATTTGTTAATTAGATCTCATAATTATGATTATGTACTCAAGACTACAATTTGTTTTCTTGAAATTAAATAGACATATCATCTTCAACTCGTTGCAAGCTAATGAATGGTGTTGATCAATGATTTTATTGCATAATTAATCCCTTTGTTACAGGTTTACGATTGGAATACTTAAATATGCTTCTTAATTGGATAAACAAGAGATCGATAACTCTATTAATTTTAAATATGAATTGAAATCAATTCGTACCTTACTAATTCACTGTAATTTCTTGTAACATTGTGTTTTGGCAATCAAGTATTTGAAAGCAACGCAACGAGACCATTAAATCATAGTTTGGAGTTGTAGTTTAGTTTTGAGATGCATTATAATTGTAATTATTTATTGATAGAATTGTTGGTTAGTGAGTTCATGTTTGGCTATTTTCTTCAGTTTGATTAAAGTAAACTAAGGATAAAATAGTTTCTTATTTTGTAGTCTTTTATATTTGAAAGCATGTCAATTAGAATCTTGCTTTACTTAGTTTCTTTTGAAGCAATTGCAGAGTGATGTGAGAAGTTAGTTTGAATGCTTATTTGATTTGTTTTATGCATCCTGAGAATTAGATTAGTTGAAGTCTTGTTTGTCCATTGCCTTAGTTTAAGATCGTTTGAATGGGAGTGAATTTTATTGGAATTAAGATTTAGCATAAGTTTGGTATCATTTTAAATTAATCTTGATTGATTTAAGATTCTTGTACTTAGATTAAATAGATCTTATTATTTAGATTGACGTTTCCATTTAGATTAAAATAATTTGAATAGTAATTTGTATTGCTTGATTTATGATTAATTAGAGTTAGTTTCATTTGCATAGTGACTAGAATTTATTATTCGTATTGTTTGAGCATGTTTTCCTCAATTGATTAGTTTCAAACTATAAATAACAATTTTGTACTTAAATGGTAAATTGATTTCATATTCTAATCTAGGTTAGATGCTCTGATCCTCTGTTACCTACGCTTGTGCCTCTAAGTCTTATGACCCTGGATTGATAATTTAACGTTGGAATTATAACACATATAATTTCCTCAAGAATCACCATCTAATATTTTATGCCATGCTAGATTTTGACACTTGAACTATGACAATCTTTGTTTATTAAAGAGAAATGGTGTTACTGATTTGTCAATCGTTCCTAGGAAACTGAAGTAATGTGATACTTGTATCTTAGGAAAATATAGTGAACAACTATTTAATGATTCTCTTTCCAGAGCATGTAGAAATCTTGAAATGATTCATTCTGACCTATGTAGCTCTATGCCCATTCCTTCTGCAAATGGAAATAAATATATGAGACTTTTATTGGTGACTATAGCAAAATGTGTTGGGTATATTTGTTGAAGAATAAATATGAAGCCTTTGAAACTTTCAAAAACTTTCATGCATAGATTGAAAATGATACACAATATCATATTGGCACTATTCATACTGATAATGGGAAATAATATACTTCAAATGAATTTGAAATCTATCTTCAACAACATGGGATTCAACATCAAACAACAATGCCTTATAATCTTCAACATAATGGTGTAGCTGAAAGAATGACCAAGACAATCTTAAATATGGTTCGTTCAATGATGTTTTTCAAAAATGTTAAGCTAATGTTTCTGGCTGATGCAGTTCTGTGTGCAGTGTATATTAAAAACAAATGTCCATCTCATGCTCTCAGAAACAATACTCCTTAAGAAATGTGATGTGGCCACATTCCTTCGATGAGGCATCTTAGGGTTTTTGGTTCCACATGTTATACCTTGATTCATAAGGAATAAAGAAACAAATTTGGTGCAAGGAGTCGAAAGTGTATCTTCTTAGGGTACTCAAATACCTTCTATGCATATCGTCTCTATGATGAAGCAAATATGAAGTTTATATTGTCTAGAGATGTGATTTACCCTAAATCTTGCAAGACTGACATGTTGTTGAGTGACAACTTGATCGCTTGGATAGATTCACACATGCAAAATATTTTTAGGAATTTGATAATGAAATTCCACTTCTTGGAGGGGGGATCCCAATCCTAGAAGAATCTATGTAATTTCCTTTTGAAGCACTCTCTTCCCCTCATGAAACTTCTACCACTGATCAAGAAGATACCTTGAGTGATGTGATTGAGAGAATTGGAAGGCTAAATATTGATTCAACCCCATATCAACCAACAAAAAATCTTGGGCCTTCTCAGAAAGGTCCTCTAGAATGGCTCACTAAGACACTTGAAAGTGTTGATCTTGATGAGGTTGGAAAGGCAAGAACGAGAAGTTCCACCCAAAAATATGGAGGTGATGTAGATTATTCTGATTCAACTGTTGATACAAACGTTTCTTATGATTGTGAATTAAATTTGTCTACTAATTTCAAACGAACTTCCTTTAAATAAGTTGCTTCTCGTGATGAATGGAAAGAAGCAATGAAGAAAAAGTATGACTCTCTTAGAAAGAATGGAACTTGGAAGCTGGTGGATGCCCCATTTGCAACCACATTGATTGGCTACAAGTGGGTCTTTGAGAACAAGTATAAATCATATGGCTTACTTGACAAGCACAAATAAAGGTTCGTGGCATAAGGATTTGCACAGAAAGAAGGGGTTGATTATGAGGAGACTTTTCCCCCTGTTGTAGCATCCATTGTCATTTAAATTTTGTTTTCAATTTTATCACAAAAATTTAAAAAAAAATCAAATATTATGTTCTAATAGAATTAAAAGAGAATGTGGAAGTCCAAAAGAAATTATTTGTTTTATATTATTGATGGCTTTCAAACGCGAGAAACCCAAGCAAAGATCTGAGATGTCTGATCGACAGGCAACAAATCTAACAGTAATCACGTGCTAATAAGCGCAAAGGATAACTCCAAAATCGGACGCGAGAAATTATAAAACTGAGTGAAAACCTCAGTTAATCGGGGTCGTCCGCTTGAAGGATTTAGATCTTACGATAATCGCGTGGTTAACAAGGATGAGGTTTAATCTAGAAAACAGACGTGATGGTTTATGGAATGTGATTTAATCCATTGAAGTCTGGATCGATCACAACCGCTCATCAAGAAGGGACGAGATCCGACGAATATCACGTCAAAAAGTGGACGGGTTTTATTATAAATTTCAGACCCGAGAAGTCTATGAACTGTAGTTTTGTTTCCTTTCAGTTCCGTGGGGAAGGTAAAGGTTTGTGGAAAAGGTGGACGTGATAAGATTATGAACCAGAGTATTAATTTCTTTGGTTCTGTGGTAATTGAAGGTTTGCCATATTCTGCGTAAATCAACCAATTCCGTTGTTTTAGCAGAATAACTATAACGGTGATTGGTCAGGTTTCCTTGTGATTCAGTCAATTAGAATGCTTCCAATATATATGTGGGCCCATAACCCACAGGTCCACGCACAAAATTTTGTAAAGATGCAGCTTTACTGCGTTAAATAAATTTATCATCGTAACATCTACAAGAATACTGCCGAGAAGAAGATAAATGAGATGAAGGAAGCAGTTTCAAAGGCCACAAATTCGAATAACGAGCAAAAATCACCAATCATACTTTGATTTCTGTTACTTCTTGTTATCTTATTTTCTTGAGAAGAATGAGGTGTCTTTTACCCTCCAATGTAATATTCTGTAATGACTTTTACTTTAGATAGTTAGAAGGTAGTTAAGCATTTTTGATAGTTTGATAGCTACCAACTGTCCCATGATGTATAAGAAGAGGCAAAATTATAGAAAAAAGGTCTGAATTTTGAAGAACCTAGAGACTAGGCTATTGTATTTTTGATAAATTATGAATTAATGAAAGAATTAGAAGTTTTCCACACATTGTTGGGTATGATTTTGTAATTTCTTTGTTAAGTGTCATCACGTGTCTTCTTTTCTTTAAGTATGGTAATGAAGTTGCAGGTCTTTGTTTACTTATGTGAATGAAGTTAAAATTCCTTAAAAGAGCACTCCTATATTTAAAGTCCCTACTTCTGCATTTCTTCTAACTTACAAATAATAGTTTCTGTGAAAAACAACATATTGTCTCTAACTTCTCAAAGCATTCTTCACTTAGCATTTATATTCAGCAATCATATGGCATTCTGAGACTTTCATATCAGCTAAATATTAAGGGTTAAAAGTCAGGTCCTTCACTTGAGGATATATCATACAAATAAGTGACAATAATAATAAACATTAATGTCTTAAGCACAATTTCTACACAGCCAAGAAAATGGTTTCTTAAGGGACAACACCCCCCACAACAAAATGGGCTGCCATCCAAACTTTCTTTTCCTTCGCAGCTTAGAATGGATGGAAAGTCCATCAAATGGATGTAAAAACTGGTTTCTTCAATGGAGATCTGAAATAAAATGCTTTTATGTCTCAACCAAAAGGTTTTGTTGTGAAGGGATAAGAGCATAAAGTCTGTAAGCTTATCAAATGCTTGTATGTACTCAAACAAGTACCGCGAGCTTGGTATGAAAAGTTGAATGAGCATCTTCTGAAACTAAAATTCAAATTATTTGATCTTGAAGATGCAACTTTATTTGTCAAGAAAGTTGGCAAAATTGTTGCCTATCTTATGGTGTATGTAGATGATCTACTGATGTTAGGGAACAATGAAAAGTATATTGCATCCATAAAGAAAGAATTGAGGAAAGGATTTGAGATGATAGGTTTGGGATATGTTCACTACTCTTTGGGTGTTGAAGTAACCCAACATTAGAAATTTATATTCCTCTCTCAAAGGAAGTACATTGGATATTTGTTGAAAAAAATTGGCATGGTTGAATGCAATCATTTTTCCACTCCAATGGAACAAAATTTAAAGCTCACATCCAAAGAGGGAAATGAATTTGAGGATGCAACTAAGCACAAATAGCTCATAGTAAGTCTTAACTACCTTACTACTACCAAGCCAAACATTTCATTTTTTGTTGGAATCCTTTCTAGGTTTATGCAAAAACTTCATGAGGGTCATTGATCTGCTACAAAAAGAGTTCTAAGGTACTTGAAGGGAACTCAACACTTTGGAATCAAATATACACAAGTGGGTGGATTCAAATTGATTGTATACTCTGATTCAGACTTTGATGGAGATAAGGAAAATTAAGTATTTACTTCAGGTTATGTTATGGGTCTTGGGTCAAGAGCTATCTCTTGGAGGTCACACAAACAATCAGTGCCAACAAATTCCATAATAGAGGTAAAATATGTGGCAACTGCAAAAGCAACAAAGGAGATTGTGTGGCTAAGGAAAATTTTTGAATATTTGTAGGAGAAATAAGTGCACTCTACTCCTATTTTAACTAACAATACTTTTGCAATAAAATTGGCGAAGAACCCAAAGTTCCATGATCAAATCAAGCATATCAATATAAAGTATCATTTGATTCGACGCCATGTTGAGGCCAAGACACCACAAATGAGCAGATTGCAGACATATTCACTAAAGCACTTGGAAGAGAAAAGTTTGAAAGATTCAAAATGATTCTTGGACTTACAACCATCCCTTCGGATTAAGGGGGGGAATGTTGGCGCCTAATCATTCAAGATTGGGAAAATATCTTGTAAATATGTAAATACAAAATGAGAATACAAAGGGACCTTGCAATGTGAATCCCAATGTAAATAAAAAATAAAAACGATGAATAGTTAGTATGTGCCTATTGGAATAACTATGAAGATTAGGTTTAGAATTTCATCCCATTCCTTTATTATTGAGAACATGAAATATTCAAGGTTTATTAATTTCCATTTATCTAATATTTATTATTTAAAAAACCTATATTCTTAAACCCTACTTCGAAAATAAGTATACCTATTGACAAAAATAAATAAATAAATAAATTATTAAATAAGACATTTTTGGAAAGGTTAAATTATTAGGTAAGTATCACCATTATTACCATTTGATCTTCGTATTAATGATTTTTTTTTTATATTTAAACCAGCCTAAATCCATCTTAACTCGGATCTACCAAGTGTCGAGAGGTATCAAATCTCTTTTCACTCTAAAGGAGGTTGCACTTCAAGAGATTTGATCCCTCTTAGTGCTTGGTTTACAATTATTTTTATTTTTATGTAATTTGATCAAATCAAAATGTTTAATAAGACAAGTTTACAACATCTCTTCCATACTGGGCTGGAGAATGTCTCTCAATGCAATAATATTAAAACTTAATTTTAAATAATAATTTTCTTTTTAAATAATCAAACTTATAAAGATATTTTTTTTTTATTTGAAATATATTTATTAATCACTTATATATAATAACGTATCATTTTCTAAATTTTTATAAATAATACATATTTATAGAGTTTTGACCTATATAGAGAGGTGCTATTTTATTATTTTGTAAATAATGTGAAGGTTTGTATAATTTCGACGTACATAAATGAGTGTCTTCTTAACGATAATGAAATAGTGGTTGGTAAAGATAGTTTTTATTAAGGGATATTCACCAAACACAAACCAACCAAAAATTCTAAGAGATATTGAAATAGTGGTGGATAAGGATTTTTTTTTTGTGGGATATTCACCAATCACACAAACTAAAAATTAAATATGTAGGATGATAATAAGACATGTAAGTATTATTCCAAGTTGCACATGGTACAACGTGAGATAGAAGTACCACCGTGTTCCATGTTTCAAACTTCAAACAAAAATGAAGTGTGATGATAATAAACTTAATAAACAATTAAATCACACTCGGAATATGCCAATGAAAGAGATATATATATGATAATGAAGTGAGGGTTTTTTGGTTTAATTTTTTTTTTTTTTATAAGATAATTTATTTATCACTGAATGAAAGATATTTACAAAAGATTAGTTCATCTCATAAAAAAATATATTAGGAAGTTGACAAGGATGCCTACTAAAAAAGTATTTATAGCTAGGAGATTAGAGTTCTTTAAGGACTAAAGATTCAATCTATTGTTAGATGAAATAATTACTAAGTTTAGCAAGGAAACATTCTTCCAAACTTTAAAATATATTTACATAACAAGGAACAACTTGTATCCAAAAAGATTTGACTATATTGACTTAGAATAATTGATAAAACCTTGTATGAAGCCCATTTCCTACATCAATTTCTTCTGGGAAGATAGACCTAGACTATATTAGGATTCCTTTCTTTGATAACAAATCTGCTTGATGGTTAATCTCTCTGTAGACATGACAAAAAGAAATAGATTGAAATTCTTTATGAATCTATGAATCTTCTCCAACTTATCCTTCCAATGATAGAGTTCCAATACCTGAAGTTTATATTTTCATGAGAGCTAATCTATGATAATCCTGGAGTCCCCTCCCATCATTAAATTAGAGATAAATAAGGATTTAGCTATTAGCATAGTAGCCCAATCAACCAAAAGTTCTGCTCTCGTGTTTGTGCATGAACCGAAACATATACTGGCTCCAATGATATGATTTTTGCTAAGGAGAATGATAAAACCATCTGCACAGGTCATGTTGAGTAGCACCATCAAAGAAAGCAATAAGATAGGAGATATGTATTGTTGGGTTGGAGGGAATATGCTTGTTGTGCTCCTTAGATTTAGGAGGACATTCCCTCTAGAGAGTGATGACCTTCGACGCTGTCAAAGTCACATTAGGCTTGGTATTCTAAAATCAATCTGTTTCTCATGCCCCAAATTATCCAAGTGATGATAGCATGAAGGGATTGGAATTTGCTTATGTTGAGATGTCAAAAATAAAGGTTGTCTGAAAAGGAATTAGATTGATCCAAATGCATAATTCCAAGGGCTTATAATACTCAACTCCATAAACTTCTAGCCACTTCATACCCTAGGAAAAGGTGATCTATATCTTCTTCGTCTCGTCTGCACATGACACAATAGTTTGACCCTTGAAAGCCCTTTTTCTGCAGGTTGTGCCGTGTTATGATTTTATTCATCAAGACTAACCATAGAAAAGTTGTGCCATGTTATGATTTTATTCATCAAGACTAACCATAGAAAACCACCAAAGAACATTCTCATGATAGTGGAAGTTAGTTATAACTAAGTACATTGATTGGGCTGAAACTCCATCAGA
Organism: Pinus taeda; assembly: GCA_000404065.3. Lineage (NCBI taxonomy): Eukaryota > Viridiplantae > Streptophyta > Pinopsida > Pinales > Pinaceae > Pinus > Pinus taeda. The sequence continues at coordinate 213,357 of APFE030398275.1, read as the reverse complement.
GGAGTTCCCCCACAGCCACATGAGACTATCTTCTTTTCTTGAAAGGGAAATACCATTGAGAGATAAGTTGGGGACAAATTGGTTCCATTCAGAAGCAAGATATCCTTGAAGACTAAGTTCTGCAGCTGAAAGCCAATAACCCTTAGAGTATTCAAAAGGGAATGAGTTGAATGTTTGGACCATACCATATATGCCTTTGGAATTCAGAGAGGTAATCAAAGGGTCAGACAAGAAACATAAATGATTCCCACCAATAAAAGGGTCTTTATCAAGACGGATTCGACAACCATTATTATTTTCAAAGAAAGGTCGAAGTTTTATAAAATAGATATATTAAATAAAAATGTTATATAAATTTAACATATTAAATTAAAATAATTCATTTTATCGAGTAATATATATATAATATAAAATAGAAATAGAAATAGAAATAAAACGAATAAATAAATCGTTGGATATCTAAATAAACTCAAATTATAAGTTATATAAAATAATGTTATAAAATAGTAAAAAAAATAAAAATAAAAAATATTTGATTAAAATATGTGATTAGATGTATTTTGGTAAAGGTTATAAAATTAAGTTGACAGACATTATATTTCTTAAGTTGCATATAAATTAGTGTTGATCTATCTTAATTCTAGATCTACCAAGCACCGAGAGGGATCAAATAGAAGTAGTTTTTAAGTACAACTTTTTGGAATTTCCAATACATTTCTGCCGAGAATCTCACAAAAACAATTGTGGCCAAATCTTGATTTGTTTTGTTTAAACTGGTTTTTTAACTACATATATCAATTTAACACCCTCAAAAACGCCTAAGGCACTTCCATTGTGAAGAATTCACTTGTCAAACTTGTGATTTCGATGAATCCATGTCAGAATCTAGACAAATTAGATAGGAAAATAAACTAGAAAACTTTCCAAAATGTCACACTTAAAGACTACTCGGATCAAATCTCTTTTCACTCCATAAAAGGTTTGCATCTCAAGAGATTTGATCCCTCTCAGAGCTTGTTGGATCCCGAGTTAAGATGGATCTAGGCTAGTTTAATTTTTCCCTTAAAATAAATTATATTCCACATGAATACTATGGGTCAATATCATGGGTTCTCATACCACGGGTCAATACCATAAGTGAATAACTCACATTTAATTTTATTTTAATGTTATTTTTTATTATTTTTCTTTTATGATGACCAAGTAAAAAAGTTTTCACATTATTAATTTTATTTTTTTTATTTTTATGTAATTTGATAGATTCAAAATATTTACATGATAGGACAAGACATTACAACATCTCTTCCATACAGGGTTGGAGAGCACCTCTCAACACATTAAAGTAGTAATTTCAAATAAAAATATAAAAATAAAATTATTTTTATTTAATTTTTATAATCACTTGAACTAGAAAGTGTCTATCCATACAATAAAGTAGTAATTTCAAATAAATATATAAAAGTAAAAATAATTTTATTTGATTTTTCTATAAAGTAGTAGTTTCAAATAGGGATTATTTTAATTTTCCATATCACCTCCAACTTTAAAAATTATAGCCACGACAAAATAATTGTTTCGATAAATCTAGATTTTGAGGGGGGGGATTTATTTCTAATTTGTTTCAATAAATTTCATACACATTGTTGTGTTTTTTATTATATTCATATATTTGACTTACTGTAATAAGATATAGTTAGAGTTTTATTAATAAATATATTTAAAATAAATAAATAAATGATTTTTTATCATAATATTAGATATTTTATATTATAAATTTATATCAGAAGGCATAATAGATATATTCATTAATCTGTAGATTTCGAGTTATGCTTTATAATACAAAAGTGTCATACTCACCAGCTAGGACTCGCACCTAAAACCCATGTAATCTATTTCAAAACTACTAAGCCTTAATGTATACACCTTCCAAAATGAATGTAGTAAAAGACAAAATTATACTTCTATAGACTATACAAATTTGGAGTCTCCATCCTCAGTTACCCCTTCCATTTCTTCATCCATGGTAGCATTATGATGAGGGATCAAACGCTTTGCATCTCTCACTAAATTTCCCGATGAGACAGAGCCATATTGTCCCTATGCCAAATCTTGGTGCAAGCTCTCCACTTGTCACCTTACACTCTCTAGTTCATCTTCTATCCATTGAATCTACACTTTTTGGCCAGTCAATATCTTCATTGTGGATGTTAACAAAGTTACCAAGTGGTTCAACCAAATTTGTAGTTGTAGAAATGTTGTCCTTGATTTCCTAAATGTCCTCCATGATTAGATTCACCATTGTGACATAAACAACTTCCCTCAACAAGAGGGGTCCGATTAAAGGCTGTGGTTTGATGCCAGGGGAATCCAAACAACCACTTATAATAACACAAAAAGCTTAATCTCAAGACACCCCAAACGTGAGAATAATAACAAAAAATGTACCGATGGAAAGAATACCAACCACACCCAAGAGAATTTTGCATGGCTCTTCCTCACCCCAACACATGTAAAATCAACATGAATTAATATCACTCTTCTATCAACGTAAACCCTTGGACATCAATGATTACCTATCACTCGATTTAAACTCTAGTCCCATGAGGTACAAGACAATTCCCATATCGAAATCGAAGGTTGGTCATCTTCCTGGCTCGTAAACTTCGCACTAGTAATCAAGATTGGTACAAGGATGATGACAAGAGCTTCATCCCCATGGGGGAATACCTTCCCATGCCTCAAATTTCCACCTCCCATCATCACCTGTCACAAACTCACATCATCTCAATCCAATATCGCCTCATCTTGTCCTCTCTATGGCTGAAAATACACCCACATACAAATTAACAGAAAGGATATCCACACAAGCCATATATGTATGGCAAAAAAAAACATAATTAACTTCCCCTCGCTTGCAACACCGATTTATACCAGGGGAAAATTGACATCTCATCATCGTGCATATCACAACCCCCCTCCCCCCCCCCCCTCCAAACCAAAATTGATGTGGAAAATACTTGTTCCAGCCTAGTTCCTTCCTTTGCTAGGGAATGGACTACCTTGTTATTTTGTCATAAGACATGATATAATTAAAGCATGTAAATTGATCTATTAAAAATATGATTATGTGACGAAGTATGTTTAGTCTTACATCTACAAGAATAGAGCCTTTCTTCATATGATGGATTAACATGTGCGAATCCCCTACTATAATTAATGTGTTGAGGTTGTTTTTTGATGATAAGAGTGTTAAAACTTTTAAATTTGGAGGCGAAATCTAAACCCTATAAATATGAAGGTTCTATATGTACACTAAAATGAAAAAATTACCCATCCCCTCAATCCTACCACTCATATTTTCAGATATTTTTTTATAAATACAATATATATTTACATATCACTTTTTTTAAAAATAATACTTTAAATAAATCTATATTCGACTCGTCAACAAAAGATATATTCATTTTCCCTATAAATTTTTCTAATAAAGAGAATATATATAATGTTTGATCATTTTTAAATTTTAATTAAATATATATATATATATAGTATAATATATATCATATATATATTATATTAATATATATATTGCTTAAGTTTTTAATAATATTAAAAAATATAATATATAATTTAATGTTTTTTTTTGGGATAGTTTTCTTGGTAAGTTTTTGTTGCAATAAAGTGAAATACTGATGATGACAAGGTTCTATGTTCAATCCTAATGAATTGAAACAGTGTGGGTTGTAGAGAGCCTAAGTAGTCACCTAAGGGGTTTATATTAATAGTAGTTTGAATCAATCCGCATTTGTTGCTAGTACAAAACTGATACTAAATTGCCCATTCCCTATTCATAAAAAAAAAAAATAAAAAAAAAAAAAAATAAATAAAAAATAAAAAAAAATAAAAAATAAAAATAAAATAAAATAAAAAATAAAATAAAATAAATAAAAAATAAAATAAAATAAAAATAATAATAATAATTAATAATAATAAATAATAATAATATAAATAAATAAAAAATTAAAAAAAAAAATAAATAAATAATAAATAAATAAATAAATAAATAAATAAATAAAAACAAGAATAATAGTTGCAACACAACATAGTCCTTGCCTCTATCACTAATTAATTAATTAAGGTAGTGTGGGGTCCACATTTTGTCATTATTCAAGAACACTTCATTTTTTGCAATCGTATCCACAATCTATTGTTATTCGTGCCTCTGCACACGGTTTCTCCACACTCTGCACAGAAACCACCTTTGTGCAGCTTCCTCCACACTTCGCACATGTGGCCAACAAACAATCTGTCCTAGAACTATAAATTTGCATTGCAACGAAGGTATAGGAATGCAGAGTGTGAAGCCACCCCCACACAATGAAACTACCTCCACAAACAGAGAGCAAAGGACGCAACTGGAAAATGCGATAGTCGAGATGCTCAAAGCCTGTAATGAATATTACCAACATTGGAAAATAGATCATGACTACAATTTCCAATAAGGATCAAGCTTTTGTACTCGAGATTTTCACTTTATATTTATATATGCTATATTAGAGTTGGTGTAGTATACCTAGGGGGGTTAGTATGGGGTACAGAGGGAGGTACCGAAGAGAATAATATAATAATGGGATGGGCCATAGTAATAAATAAAGTGGTTAACCCATATCATGTAAGGGACCACAAGTAGTTAGCAATAATGTAATAAGCCCATTGTATTAGATAGACGGTATTGAGGGAACCATGGTAATGACCCATGGCATTGTATGTATGAGGCCTATATAGAGGCTAGAGACTTCCCATTGAGAGATGTCAAGGATTATTGTATGAACAAGCATATGGTTTGTGAAACACTCCCTTAAGGAAGGAGAACACTCCACAAGCTATATGTTTGTTCATACAATAATCCTTGACATCTCTCAATGGGGAGTCTCTAGCTTCTATATAGGCCTCATACGTACAATGCCATGGGTCATTACCATGGTTCCCTCAATACCATCTATCTAATACAATGGGCTTATTACATTATTGCTAACTACTTGTGGTCCCTTACATGATACAGGTTAACCACTTTATTTATTACTATGGCCCATCCCATTATTACATTGTTTCCTTGGGTACCTCCCTTTGTACCCCATACTAACCCCCCTAGGTATACTACATTCCACCCCCTTAAACATGTTTCATCCCCGAAACATAAAAAGAACACAAATAATAAGATCTACTCAAAAGAGTAGCCCACTGGTACCATGCACGTGCATCTAGCCATCTAAGAGAAAGGTGAACTCTTGATCTAGTTGATGCCTCACTCGCTTGAGATGGAAGTTGGCTCTTCTGATTTGTTGTGTTGTGGGTGGAATGTCACCCCTTTCTGTCTGTCATGTGGGGGTTGTTGTCCTTGTTGCTAATTCGTTGCCATCTTGTTGGTTGTTTTCTTGCGGGGTGATGTGGGTGGTGATATGCTAAAGTTTTAACCAACGATGTATCTTTCTTTGATTCACTACCTAATGGAGCTTGATTGGTATCTAGTACATGTTGTGGTGTTTGTTGTTGTTTCTTATCTTCCAATATTGCTTCAACCACTGAGTCCTCATCTGATGTATCAGTACCTGTAACATTTTCTGCTTCAGCCTCCTTGGACACTACCTGTTTTTCTTGTATTTTGTTTGATGTTTGTGATTGATTGTCAACCATCAAAGGCTCATCATCTGATGTATCAGTGCCATTAGAGCTTTGTGCTTCTGCCTCCATAGTCTCTGCTTGGGTCTTAATGGAAATATCCTGCAATGTAATTTTCTTCTTTTTATACCAGAGCTTCATGAATTTCTTCTGCACATTAATATTGACAGTACCCAAAGATTCCATCCAAGGATATCCCAAAACAACATCCATGTTATCCATATCTAAAGTATAAAAATCACAATGCAACACATACTTATCCATAGAAAGCTTCAAATCTTTATAAAATTTAACATCCTCATTATCAACCTGTGTGTTTTCAATGTGTTTTGCTGGAACTTGCAATTTTTTTGCCAAATTAACATTGATAAAATTATGCTTGTAGCTAGGATTTATAGACACAATGATCTTCTCCTTCTGAATCAATCCATGAACCTGTAATAAGGAGATACCAGCAGAAAATAATCCTTTAGGTTTATTGGTTTTCTTATTTCCTGTAAAAATAAAATCTTTGCTAGGTTTTGTGGTTTCCTCCTTTCTAGTATGAGACCATTCATCCAAAAGTAGCTCTTCTATTTCATCAACACTACATAACTTCATAAACTCAAGTGATTTCCACCATATAGCAACCTCATTTTTCAAATAATACCCTATTTTGTCCTTCCAACACCCTGGGAAGTCCAACTTATGATATGTTATAAAATTTTCAATAGAAGACCAATCATGTTTTCCTGTAAAAAACTTACTGTTATAACCCATAAAGAGGGTTTTGAAAACAAATTGCTTACTAGGCGAAAATTTGAAATGGCCACAATTCAGTCAATATTGCTCAGAATCCCTATTATGACCTATTTTCTGAAATGGAACAACCATTCTACTTCTTCCCATGTAATAGAAATCCTGATCTAGGCACTGGAATTTCATATTCGCATTGCAACTGTCCTGCCTCACAAAAATTTTTGAAAAAAAAAAAAAAAAAGGAAAATGATTTTAAATCAGTGAGATCTCCCTCATCTAGACTCTGATTCCACTGATTTTTTTTTTTTGAAATTGGGTATTTTTTTGCAAAGAACCCATATCTACAATTAGATTCTACAAATGTTGCCCCTGAACGTACAAATCTGGTCAGCAAACTCGCCGCCCCGAAAAATGTCTACAACACAGCTGATTTTCAAATCAGCGATATCTCCCTCATTCAAACTCCTATTCAGCCAGCTTTTTTTTTTCAAATTGGGTATTTAATTGCAAAGAACCCAGATCTGTAATTAGATTCTACAAATGTTGCCCCAAAATGTATAGATATGATCTGCAAACTCACCACCCCGAAAAATGTCTGTAACAGAGCTAATTTTTAAGTCAACGATATCTCTCTCATCCGGACTCCGATTCAGCTGATTTTTTCTTTCAAATTGTGTATTTTTTCAGAAGGAACTTAGATCTGCAATTAGATTTTGCCAAGTTTGCACCAGAACATATAGATCTGATCTACAAACTCACCGCCCCAAAAAGTTCTTGCAAAAAATAAAATAAAAGAAATTATGCTTTGCCCAAGAAAGTGCTCTGATTCCACTTGTTATAGATCTGACCTAGAAATATATGAAAATACAAATATACCCTAGAAATAACAAGATTTGGATATAGATAAATGCTTCTCTTTATTGATCAAACCCTTAAGGTAGGGTAACATCATACAATCACTCCTTAAGGAAGGAGAACACTCCACAAGCCATATGATTGTTCATACAATAATCCTTGACATTTCTCAATGGGAAGTCTCTACCCTCTGTATAGGCATCATAGATACAATACCATGGGTCATTACCATGGTTCCCTCAATACCATCTATCTAATACAATGGGCTTATTACATTATTGCTAACCACTTGTGGTCCCTTACATGATAAGGGTTAACCACTTTATTTATTACTATAGCCCATCCCATTATTACATTATTCCGTTGGGTACATCCCTCCGTACCCCATACTAACCCCCCTAAGTATACTGCAGTTGGAAAGTAAATTGTTGATGTGCTAAGCGTGTTTAAGTCATCGTTGATCGATAAAGACCCATATTAGCAACTCCCACACCTTTGTTGGAATTTGGTAACAGAAAGAGAGCCCTAACAATAAACAATGTTAACTTCTTTTATCCTGAGTGACCATGAAGCTCTCTAATTGGCCTCGAAATATGGCTCAGCCAGTCTTCTCCTCCTGACACAAATGATGCTTTCAATTGTTGTTGAAGAATGTAGCAACAAAGTCTCAATTTGTCTTTGCCTTGGCCAAATTGAGAAAATTTGAATTTTCACATCAGTAGACAACTTGGATGCAGTTAACTTGTGTGGCATGGCTTTTGTCACTCAGTTAGCTCAATAAATTTGAGTTAAAGGGCTTGGAGATCAGTTAAACATGTGTGATTGCTAATTTGTAGCAATCAAGATCAGTTGTTTCAAGTTGTTTTCAGTCAAACTAGTTCTAACTATTGGAGGAGCTAGTGGAAGGCCAGTTGTGCAATGCGACAACAGTCTAACTCAATGATCATCTAGTTAACTCATAAATCAGCCCAAATAGCTAGTGCATGCAGAGAATTTGAATTCCCCAGTTGTGATGGAAATTCCAAGGTAGTATAACATGAGTTGTAGACTAGTCTTGAGTGTACATGTGTTGCATGCAGTCAGATGATCAACCTTGGGAATTGCACAATCAATTGGAGGAAAAATCCTAAATAATAAGGGCCTAATTCCTCAAGAGTTGCACAAGGAAATAAGGGCTCAAGCAGAGGCAAAAATTGACTAAGTTTAGGTCAGAGCCTCTCAGTGAGCAGAGTGATAGGTTATTCACTTGCAGGTTGTGCTCAGAGAGAGTAAGCAATTATAATACATCTCTATTCATCATATTAATACAAGTGGGCAGCAGGGGTTTTTAGCAGTTTCTTTCCCCTGGAAAAATATTGTGTGCATGTGTGTTATTTCTTATTGCATGTTTGTGATTGATGTTCTAAATTGTGAATTGAATTCCACAAAGCAATAGTGTAAGATTGTGTCTCTTCATTTAGATTAAAATTTCATGAGCAGTTGTAATTCTACATCATAATTTCTACATGGTATTAGAGCAAGATTCACATTAGAGGAGGAATTTCAAAGTTGTTTCTGAGGAGGTTCAAATTTGCATATTAATGTAGCAAGATCTCTTTAGAGTTGGGAAGATGACCTTCAATGGGCTACACTAATGCTTTGGAAGGAAACTCTAACTTCATTACATGGAAGGATCACATGGAGGAGGTGTTGGATGAAAATGGATTGCTAGAATATGCCACGACAAACATTCCAAAACCAGGATCAGTTGATGCCCATAAACTATCTCAATGGAAGAAAGATGTAGCCAAGGCGAGCAGAATAATCTTGGAGGGAGTACCAGACCACATTGTCTCAAATCTCGATGGGAAAGAAATTATTTTCACGATGTGGAAAAAAAATGTCAAATCTATTTAAGAATATTAGTGACCACAGGAAACTGGCGCTCAAGGATAAACTTCGAAATATCAAGATGCAAAAGAATGACACTATCCCACAATATCTAAGCAGATTTACACAAGTTCATGATGAACTTGGTGGGGTTAGTGTAAATGTTGTAGAAGATAACCTGGTAAGCCTAGCTCTTGTAGGCCTTCCCAAAAGCTAGCATAACTATGAAGATTCGGTGAACAAGAGGGAGAAATTACCGAATTGGGAACACTTATGGTCTGATTTGGTAAAAAAGGAGATAAGGCGGAATACCAGCGGTGGGACTTCATCCAAGGGCGAGGATGAGGTAAAAAAATTTGCATTGGTTGGAAAGGGAAAGAAGGGAAAAGGGAAGAAATCTCAAACCAAACCAAAATCCATCCAAGGGGGCAAGAAGAAAGACTTGTCCAAAATTAAATACTTCAATTGTCATGAATTCAGACACCATGCCACAAAGTGTCCACATAAAAGGTCAAGCAAGAAGACCTTAGGAGGAACAACATGTGAATCCTTGGCTTCACAGTTTGAGCTTGACTTCACCCTTATCACATGCATGAGAAACATAATGATGGGGAGCGTGTGGTACTTGGACTTTGGTGCCTCATTCCACATGACAGGGTGTAGAGAGTTTTTCAGTGACCTAGAAGAGAAAGATATCAAGATGCACATTAAGCTGGGGGATGATGGAAGGTACAATGCAACTGATATTGGTACAATCACCTTTCAGAGGGAGTCATGATCTCCTCTTTAACTCAAGGATGTCATGTTCATTCCAGGCCTAAAGAAAAATCACATCTCTGTAGCAGTTTTGGAAGACCGCGGTTATGATGTGATCTTCAACAAAGGGAAAGAATTCCAGATACACATAGCCATAGGAAAGAACCTATATAAGTTGGATGTGGAAGATTGTGTTGCATTAAGTAGTAAGGCAAAGAAATTGCAGAGCTGTGATGTCGATGAACTTTGACACAAAATACTTAGCCATTTGCATCACAATGCCTTAAATATTATGCAACAAATAACCATTGGCCTCCCTAAAGGAGCACTTGAGAAGCAGGATGTCTACAAAGGTTCTAACTTGAAGAAGTATGCAAAATCCGCATTCAATGATCGGGACAACAAAGCACATGCAATCTTGGAAAGAATCCAATCTAATGTTTGTGGACCTTTCTCGATAGCCTCCATTGTCGAACATAAATATTTTGTCATTTTTATCTATGACTTCTCAAGGAAGTGTTGGATCTTATTCATGCGGAAGAAGGACGAGACATTCTCCAAGTTTGTAGAATTCAAGGCACTGGTTAAGAAAGAAATCGGCAATAAGGTGAAGGCTCTCAGGAGTGACAATGGATGTGAGTATGTTTCAAATGACTTCAAGAATTTATGTGTGAAAGAAGGCATTCAAAGAGAGATGACAACACCCCACAAACCACAATAGAATGGGGTAGCTAAGAGAAAGAATCATAGCATTGTTGGAGCTGGGATACCTATGCTACATGACGAAGGCTTGCCACTGCATTTGTAGATAGAGGCATGTAACAAAACAGTCTACTTGCATAACTAGAGTCCTCATCAGATTCTTGGTATGATTACACTAGAGGAGGCCTTCTCGGGGAGAAGGTCGGATGTGTCACACTTCAGGATTTTTTTGAGCCTTTGTTTACTGCCATGTATCCAAATATTATAGGAAGAAGCTTAAGCTCACAATAGAGTTGGGAGTTTTTTTGGGTTACACCAAAACTCCACACAACTAACGTGTGTACTTACCTTCCCTTAGAATTACAATTGTGTGAAGGGATGTAAATTTTGATGAGGAGAAAGCGATGTGGTTCTCTCTTGAGAGGGAGATTTAGATCCCACTAGAAGAGGAGTGTTTAGCTCTAAAGGAGGAGCCTTAGGAAGTTGTGGAGCAACCACATATTGAAAAGTGACTGGAGACATCCACTCAAGTAGAACCATCCATAGAAGGCAAGAAAATAACCAGGGAAGTTGATAGACTAGTGCAAGATGCGAGGGAGAATGTGGGAGCTCCTTCAAATTTGCGCAGGGAAAGGAGGTCACCTGAGAGGTATGGCTACATGGATCTAATGACTAAGCTTGTAGAGACTAAGCCATCCTCTTTCGAGGAAGAAATAGAACAACTTGTTTGGGTTGATGTAATGGTGGAAGAATATGAATCCATTGTAAATAACAGTGTTTTGGAACTGGTCCCAAAAATTAGTTGTGAATTTGAGATGAACCATAAAGGTTAAGCATGCAATAAGCAAAAGAATAGAGAAATATAAGGCTAGATTTGTGGTCAAAGGATTCTCTCAAGTTGAAGGAATTGAAGATGACGAAACCTTTACTCCAGTAGTAAGGTATTCATCCATTAGATCAATTATGGCATTGGATGCATAGATGGGGTGGAAGATCCACCAAATGGATGTAAAAACAACATTTCTAGATGGGGTTATTGAGGAGGAGGTGTACATTGAGAAACCATAATGTTTTGAGACATTTGATCAAGAGTATCATGTGTGCATACTCAAGCGAGTGTTGTACAGTCTGAAACAAGTACCCTATGCTTGGTACACTTAGATCGACAACTATCTCACTGGTTTGGGCTTCACCAAAAGTGAAGCAGATGCAAAACTCTATCATATCTTGGTAGAAGGAGAATTTCTTATTATTGTCTTATATGTTAGTGATTTGGTTTTCACTAGTGATGAGCATTTGATTACCTCTTGCAAAGTGGACCTTTCAAGGGAATTTTAAATGAAGGACATTGGTCTCATGCACTACTTCCTTAGGTTGGAAGTATGGAAAGGCATTGGGGAATTATTTGTATCTCAATGCAAGTATGGAAATGAGATATTGTAGAGATTATGCATTAAGAGTTGTAAACCCATGGAGACACCTCTAGTGATCAACTGGAGGAAGGAGGATGCCACTTCAGGTGAAGAAGTGGACGTTACCATTTATCGGTAGCTAGTGGGTTCATTGTTGTATCTTATGAACACATGACCATATATGTGCTATGCAGTCAACCAATTGATCCAAGCTATGGTTAGGCCAACCAAATTATACTGGAAGGTAGCTAAGCATGTTTTACGATACCTCAGAGGCACTACCCAGTTTGGATTATGGTACAAAGGCACTACCCAGTTTGGATTATGGTACAAACGGAGAGAGGGAGTGAAGATGTGTGGCTTCACAGATGCATATTGGGCAGGGAGTCACCTCGACCGAAAGAGTACATTAGGTGGAAATTTCAGTGTTGGGTACGCAACGATTTCCTAGTATAGCAGGAATCAAATATCTGTTGCTCTCAACTCGACAAAAGCAAAATACATGGTTGCAAGTCAAGTAACATGTGAGGCGATTTAGGTGAGAAAGATACTATTGGGGCTAATTGTTCAGATGATGGATCCAAGTGTGATCTATTGTGATAATCACAGTAGCATTAAGCTCTCTGAAAATATGGTATTTAACAATTGATCCAAGCATATAGATACCTAGTATTACAATTTACGAGATTGTGTGCAAAGGTGAATAATGTTGCTATAATACATTCTGATAAAGGAACAAGATGATGAAATCTTGAAAAAGGCCTTTTCAAGAGGGAAGTTTGAATTCCACAGGTGCAAGATAGGGGTGGTTGATAATCCCTTTCTTCTTGAGAGGGAGTGTTGAAAAATGTAGCAAGAAAGTCTCAATTTGACTTTGCCTTGGTCAAATTGAGAAAATTTGAATTTCCACATTAACAAAAAACTTGGATGCAATTAACTTGTGTGACATGGATCGTCACTCAGTTAGCTCAGTAAATTCGAGTTAGAGGGCTTGCAGTTCAGTTAGGCATGTGTGATTGCTAATTTTTCGTAATCAAGCTCAGTTATTTCAAGTTGTTTTAAGTTAAACTAGTTCTAACTGTTGGAGGAACTAGTGGAAGGTCAATTGTGCAGTGGGACAGCAATCTAACTCAGTGATCATCTAATTAACTGATCAATCAGCCTAAAATAGCTAGTGCATGCGAAGAATTCAAGTTCTCCAATTGTGTTGGAGATTCCAAGACAATGTAACATCAATTATAGACTAGTCTTGAGTGTATAGGTGTTGCACACAGTTAGATGATCAACCTTGGGAATTGCACAAGCAATTGGAGGAAAATTCCTAGATAATAGGGGCCTAATTCCTTAGGATTTGCACAAGGAAATAGGGGCTCAAGTAGAGGCAAAAATTGACTAATTCTAGGTCAGAGCCTCTTAGTGAGCAGAGAGATGGGTTATTCAACTACATGTTGTGCTCAAAGCGAGCAAGCAATTGTAATACATCTCTATTCATCAGATTAAAGCGCATAGGCAGAAGGGGTTTTTAGCAGTTTCCTTCCCCTGGAAAAATACTATGTGTGTGTGTGTCATTTCATATTTCATGTTTGTGATTGATGTTCTAAATTGTGAATTGAATTCTGCAGATCAGTAGAGTAGGACGGTGTCTCTTGATTTGGATTAAAATTTCATGAGCGGTTGCAATTCTACACCATAATGTCTACAAGTGTATCTGTAATAGTAGTTATTTGTGCCTTTTTTCAAGCCACCTGCCTATATTATATAATCTCCATCGAAGAGATGATGGCCGACATAAGGCTTGAACTTCATATTCGCTCCATTGCGTATATAAACACCTTCCAGACATTCTAGAATTATGCCCAAAATATGTAGCTCATGCTTTACAAAAATCTTATTAACTGGTGAAAAAATAGATTTAGTCAAAGAATGTCATTCCATAGGTGTAATTGCACTACTTTTGTGTGAGAATCTACCATAAGAAGATTTTGTTGTGAGAATATCAACTAAATGTTTGCTAGTTTCTTTGCTTAGGCTTGTCAGAGGTAACAACTTCATAACTAAAAACATGAAGAACGTGAATTACAATTTCATTTCCAAACAATATGTGAACTATGACCAGAGTTGGCAAGATATAGAGAAGGGTACAACGAAATAAGTTGAAGTAAAATTCAATAAATAGGATGACAATGTTTGGAAGGACATATCACCAAATCAAATTCAATGCATGTGTAATGACTTTTCCCTCATTTTATGCTCCCTACAACACCATATTTGGTACTCTAGTACTCCCTTACTCCCTGCATCACAATTTTCATGATGATGATTATGATTAGTCATTGTAAATTCTCCATAATGACATATTTATAGAATCCCAATCAAAATCCAAGTGAATAAATTAGAAATGGCTAATTTTGTTGTTGAGAGAAAGGGAGAGAATATATTAATATCTAAAGTAACACAGAGAGGCTGACAGTGGTGTAGAAAATGAATTAATAAAGGGGGAAATATTGTGCAGAATGTGAAGGAAGAAAGCTTCCTCTACACAATGTATCAACATTGTTTTGTTTACTCTACTCAAGCTTTTTGCGTACAAACATCTCTTCCAACCACACAATGAGAACATCTCGCCTCCTCGAAATCATTCAATATTGGTTAAAGTTTGTGGCAAATCATCCAAAGAAATTGGATAAGCACAATACTTAGCCTATTGTTTCAATGTAATAACCATTGATCTTGTGCAGGAATAAAAAGAAAGTTTAATGTGAGGAGGAAGAATTCATTGTGTAGACCTCTGCACTCCACACAACCTTTGTCATTGCATACTTGCTTGACATAAGTATGTGTTTATTCCAATGTAATGTTATCCACGTGTTTCGTCATTGTAACAAATACCATGCTCTCTTTATTACGCGTTGAGACTTGCAATGAATCCATGGTACCTTGATTGGTGCAAAAATAAATATGTAATAAATCCATGATTTGACCAATTCATTAATGTTACAGGACAAACATAATGTTAAGTATGCCTGGAATTCATTGGTTTCTTACATGCTCAATGCTTCTTCAGGAGGTGTTAATAGGTATCTTCATTGTATTTATCATTAGCTTCTTGGCCTTCACATATATGTTCTCTTTCTCAGCCAAAAAGAAAAGAACAAAATCCTTCCAAAATGGCATTTCGTAGGGATTCTCCCATAATTGTCTATACATTTCAACCATCTATATGATTCCATTTCATGAATCTTGATCAAATGTGGGGGAAATTTTTATTTCCAAACACCTTCTGTAAGACACTGTCATTACCAACAATAAAAAACATGTGGAGTACGTCCTCACAACTAGCTTCTCAAGTTTTTGAAAGGGTCTCGCTTTCAGGAGCACATTTATAGATGTTTTCGGTGATGAATTGTTTAGTGTCGATGGATAACTATAAATTCAAAAAAGGTAGGCGTCTATGGTACAATTTAACTTTGTATATAGTCTCACCTATGTGTTGAAGTTGGTACAAGACTCCTTGCAACAAAATCTTATCCCTATTATGGACAACAACTATCCAAAGTAAGTGCGATCAATCTCCAAGACATACTCTTTCGTTTCACGGGAATCAAACTCCAAATTGATCACTAAATCATTTTGTTATGTTTGCTTCTGTGTGGAATCTTTCTCATTGTGAGCATGGAGAAAACTCCACACAATGAACTCCTCAACACTCTAAACAAGTTCTTTGCAAGGAATGCATAAGCCTAGACCAACATTGTCCCCACCTATCAATACGACCATTAATCTGCTTTTTGCAATCTCAAGTGAATACTACCATGGCTAACAAGCATAGTTCCATAGAGTAATTTCATAATCGGGTTAACTACAAACTCCCTCTATATGTTGGATGTCTCGGATACCTACAACCATGATATATCAACTATATTTCATTTCACCACAAAATCTAAAGCATCCAGGATGCATGTCAAGTCCACATCCTAGTAGTGGCCAAGGAATGACAACAGGAGTGACCATAGTTTCAATACTTAGGTTTTTTGATAGAATGAGAGGTACGCACAATAAGACATTGCAACCATAAATTCTATTGCATAATGGTTGAATTCCATTTTGAGGTACTTGTATTAACATTGCGAGCGTAGAGTCATTAGAGTGGAAAATAAGTTCATTGTGGAGGAGTGCAGAGAAATCACTATTCTCTCCGAGAGCGGCCTCATCTTTTCTGACTGTCGAGTCCTCACTTGAACACACAAAATTTTCAGCACCAACTAGCACAACATCAACATGGCCACCTATGGGCCCCTCTGGCAAATCTTGCAGAGAAATCTTGTGACCGGAACCCTCAACTCCTCAGAAATCAAGTCTTTCAGCGTGGTGAGAGAATGGAGCATTGGGTGCCTGCTAGGAAACCTCTGGAACAAAGCAACGTAGAACAGAGGAGAGGTGAAAGTTAAAGAAATTATATTCCACCATATTTTGCATCCTCATGTACATGTACTTTGGGAGCAAAGGTGAGGACCTTGCAGGACCTTATGTGGGAAGTCACTCAGAGTGGCAGCATGGGTTTGATATTCTTGATTCCGAGTATTTTTAAGCGACAAAACATCTCATAAGTTGAAAACACAATTTGTATGGTTTGTTTTTATTTATATATTAATGGAGTTAGCTATGAGTTGGCATTTGATTTTTTAACTTAGAAGTTACCAATCTCTTTGTTATTGCAAATGTTTTTTATGGCAATAAATAACAATTTTTTTTTATTTTTTTTTATTTTTTATTTTTTATTTTTATTTATTTATTTATTTTTAATGGCAATAAATGTATACATATGTTGGATTAATGCTTTTGATGGCAAAAGATATACACTTATGTTAATTTTACTTTTGCTTGACAACATAACCAACACGCCCTACTACCTCTCGCACACGACCACCGCGACGCTATGGGTGGTGCTTACATGGACTCACTCACTTTGATGCTAGATGATGACGATCGTTGTGCGGAGTTGCAGAAGGAGCACAATGAAAACTTCCTCTGCATTATGCGCAGTCCACACACATTCCCTCACACAAGTCTTTTGTTGTGCACAATAAAATTGTTACCGTCGAATCTTCCAAATCTTATCATTATTTTATGGAAATACTTTTATTGTATTTTTTCTTGATCCTCCATTAGTGGATCCCCTTGATTGTTATGTTAATATGACCGAGGATCCTAATAACTGCCAAATCTTCCAAATATTATCTTAGAACCTTACACATGAGTCTACAGAAATAGGTTTACTGTATTGTTTCTTGTTCCTTCATTAGCAGACTCCCTTAATTATTATCGTCATTTTGGCTGAGAATGGCAATTAATTAATAGAGGACGGGGCACAATGTTTGGAATGATTGCATATAATATTCTTTTCACCGAGTATATAAGAATGTCCAACATTTCCATGTAATGTCCAACATTTCCATGTGTACATATTAATAAATGATATCACTTTCATGTCTCGCAGAACTTACGGCAACATGTGTACCTTCATTATTCAGTTTTTTTACAATGCAGAGATGCAGAGAAGCACCTCCACACCTCGAAAAATGGGTGATTGTGAAGCGTTTAGTGTGGAGATGCAAAGGTAAGGAAGTGCAGGGAAGCACCTCCACACCTGGAATTCCATTATTTCATGGTTCAAAGTTCACAAGACATAGCAATAATTATATAATGACTTCTACCTGAGTGATGTGTCCATTGTAGATGTCAAAACAAGAACAATATTAAATATTGTTGCACCAAATGTATACGAAGTGCAGTATAATCCTGGAACGTAGGCATTCTAAGTGATCACGATTATGAAACCAAACATTGATGAGATTGATTTTATATTAATGGACTGTGATATTCATTAATAATGTCAATGAACATGCAAGGAAAAATCTCATATACATAGGAAATGTTTACCCACTTCCGATGAGGAAAAGCTAAATAAGATGGACCCAGTCAAACACGATCATATTTTTCTATGATGAGGAATGAATGACTGATTAACATTGAACCAAATTATTGTGTCTATGTGTTTGCGTGTCTACAAGCCTCTTTAATTCGTGGGTCCAATTCCCTGTAATTGGTTGCTTTTCGATCAGTCCTATTGCCTCCATCGAAGGCAAAGTTGGCATACTTTGCTTAATAATGTTGGAAGTCTTTATGGCCACGTTTGGCTAAAATGGCAGAGCGAACGAATGATTAGGGACTAGAAGCGTTAGATGATTGTCCAATTTCTTGATGTTTCACACGACTGAAATGCAGAGTGTGGAGGACAATTTTGCGAGGTATATGAAAGGGCAAGATGGTACCTCTGCACTCACACAATTCATCAACTTTATGGAACCTTGTTAGTTCTGACATTGTTTGGTAAAACACTAGAAATTTTCAGTGTGAGAGCACTCACCGATGAAACATCCCCCCACCCCCTGTTTATGTAAAGGACTTTCTAAAATCATTGTGTAAATGTCAATGTTAGAACACCCACCCACAGAATGACCACTCAAAAAATTAACCTTATTTTTATTTTAAAATGATTTGTCAGACACCAACAAATACCGAAAATAAAACACCCTCCACCAGGGGAATTATGTCCCATTAGAGCTCTCTCAACCAATCAAAAACTAGAAATAAGATTTTTTTTCTTCTTCAGAAATTAAAAAAGAAATATTTTTGAATTTACAGGAAAATAGAAATATTCAACAATCTTTCTAAACTTTGGTTAAAATTGCAAAAGAACAACAAAATAATTAAGTCAACACACTATGACCACGAAGCGATTGCTATAGTCCCTTGCGATGCAAGAACTAATAATAATAATAAATACAATACAATATTATGTGTAACTATCAAATTGAAAATATGTATATTTATATGAGGGTTAATGGTCATGCCAACATTAATGCTCAAAAGATGATACTTAAAATAACACCACTAGAATAGAAATACCAAATAATATTTAATGAAATTATATTTAAAAACAATTTTCAACAATCGTTTTGTTATTAGCAGCAGCATCACTAATTTATAGCTTTCAATATAATATATATATATAATATATATATATATATAGATATATAGATATATATATTGTTGGCTTGGTTTGGGCTGACCCAAGTTCGACCTATACTACGCACCAACAAAACCCTCAATCACTAGCCCTTTCGGCAACGACCCGCAAGTAGATCATAGTCTTACCCGAAGTGACTATGGGAGGATGTAGAACTAGGTTTCTACAGCGTTGAGGTACTAAGGGATGTGGTATTATTATGCTTCCTTATTCTTCACATTCATAAATCACTTCGCCACATTACATTAATCACTTAAACATGCCATCTAAACCCATAAACCATCATTGTGCTGAAATTAAATGTAATTGTAATAATTGCAACTCTAAAACATATAATAAGAAAATATACACATGAAGACACCAAATTACCGTGGTTCACCCCAATGTGGGGCTATGTCCACAAGAATTTTTGCTTAATATAATAAATCTTGTGCAACAAATAGTTCTTGGTATGTGCACTAATATGTAGGCTAACCGCGCACTTAGCTGCGGACTTAGGCCTCTGTGCACTTAGCTGCAGAGCCTCTCCTTCGCTACAAAACTACATATCACAATAATTCAACCATAACACTAATCTGGACCATAAAAGATAGATCATTATCTTCTTATTATTTCACCCTATATATACTATTACATCGAAGGCTTACATCATTACAATACCATGGACTCCCTAAAACAAGCAACTATGGCCCAAAAGTCCATTGATCCCTTACAAAAATAGTGTGCCTTTACAAAAAGGAGGGGCTTTGACCCACCCCGAAGCCCTTATATCGTGCGGTATATTCTAAGTGCTCCACTGCATGGTCCACTCACGCTCCAGTGCACGGTCCACTTCGTGCTCCGTGGCATGCTCCGCCCCACAAAATGTGAAGTTTTTTTTCCAAAATCTAGGCCAAATTGGGTTGTGCCCAACACACACACATAGTGTAAATATTATCATTATGATAATATTTACACTAGATAGTAAATATTATCATCCTTTATTAAAGAACTTTCTATAAGGATTAGTTTCCTAAGAAATGGGTTTTGCAACTATGGTAGAGGAATGTGAAGCGTTTTGGTTAGTTAGTGTTGTAAGTGTAAGAATATGTATTTTATCACACATAGCCATGCTAGGGGCTTATCAATATTCTTTATTTTGAAAAATATAATATATATGGTGGTGTATCATTCCTGTGCCATAAAGACTAAGCACTTTTCATGGGTAGATACTAATCTTCCCAAGTTATTTTTATTGATTTACTCTTTGGAATATGGAATACTTGAGCTCTTGTATGCACTAGTTTGAGATTAAAGTTTAGTATGCATATTACAATGATGTTGGTTATGTCTGTTGGCGGTGAATTAAGGCCAAATATGAGGGAGACTGGCATTATGGAAGAGAATCTCAGTTTGGATATGGCGGTATGGTACCCAGTATAGGATTATCAACTTATGGATATACTAGGGAGGAGTCAGATGGTTCATGTGTGGATGGGTTTTGTGCGAGGCTCAGTTTCATATATATAATGGACATTATATGAGGTTTGAGTGGTGCTACATCTGTGAGGTGTTGTTATTTTTTTCTTTCTCTATATTTAATTTTGCATCTCCCATGTTGTTGGGTTGTAAGACGGTTTTTTTTCTACTTGTTTATGGGTGCTATCCTACTGGAATTTTATTTATGGGGAGGTGGTTTTTACATTTTTTCGGTATAGAGGATGATTTTTTGGATGTTTCTACATGGGAGGGCTAGGATCCTATGTGCGTCGTGTCTGTTTACTCTTACGGGTGGTTTTTTTTGGGGTTTGGTGGTTTTCCCTAGGAGGAAACATATTTTTGGATTGTTGGGTGGGTATGACTTGGGATTGCATGTCATTAATGTATATCAACAGGCATTGAATTATTGGCTTTCACATTATCGTTATGGAGGTAAGATCATTTATGGTTTGTATCCTCTCTTTCTTGGTCTCCTTTGTCAACGTTAAATCCCACATTCCTCGAGGGATACCAATCATAGTACTGATATATTCTTGGGGGGGTGAAGACGCTTAATCTACCAGTCATATCAGCCTTTTTTTTGGTGGGGTGGCATGTGAGATGATATTTATGTCGTTGTGAGGTTTTTATTTATTCATATCAAATTTTATTTCATACTATATTGATCCTTATGGGCAATGACTTGGTGAATGGATCACATGGTCTTAGGGGGCACTATTGTCTATGTCATTTAATATGGGTATTCAACTTTAATGGTGGTTTTTTCTTGGGAGATGTAATTAACTTCATGTGGATCTATGGATTTGAATCATTTGATTAATTTAATTTCTCTATGATTTACTTTTGAGTTTTTGGGCTACGTGAACAACACTTTGGCTCTTCCAAATGTTGCGGACTAACAAGATGGTTGTTATTACATAACATTCCTGGCAGTAGACATTATACATGTAGCTACTTTCTTGGGTGGATCATCTTCCCACGAGCAAGAGGGTCACCTGGTGGTTCTACGCAAATGAAAATTGGTCTATATGTGCATGATTCTCTCTACCTGACATTTGATGTGGATGCCATCATGCAAGCTACCATTATGGCAGAAAATGTTTTTGGACAACAACCTTCTAGTAAATCGACCAATGAAAATAACTTTGATCTTGGTAATGGATGCCCCATTAAATTTTACGAGGTAGTTCATGAGATGAACACTGTAGGTGGGACTTTATCGGGGTTTCTTCACAGTTGCGTGGTCATCGTAAGAATCCTGTTCGGCTTGGGGGAGTTGCAAAAACACTGGTTTTTGGCCAAGATGTATACTGGGATTGAGTTGTGAGCTTGCAACAACATGCTATCGTGGGGAGGTGGGAATTTCTGAACATAGATCGTATTCGTCTGCGGGAATGGATTGATAAGAAATGGGCACCCATTTTGACATACAAGCCAAGAATTAGTGTTTTGCTTAATGGGTGGTTCAATGCACATTTCCTCCATTTGAAGGACGTGGATAGGATATTGGCCCTTCCATGGGTATAAGGTCCTGGTTACATGTCACTGCAGTGATGGTATTTGGGATTCAATCCTCTTCAGGAGGTTCCAAATTGAAAAATGGATTGGATAAAGTTGCCTAGACCATTGGAGTTTTGGTTGAGCGATCTAGGTGGATATTGGTGGTCACTTGCCTATTCCACTTGGAGCCCCACCATTTTTTCTTTCAGTTTCCTTAACTGTAGCACAAATTACTATTTATTTATTTATTTATTTATTTATTATTATTATTATTATTATTATTAGTATTATTTTTTCCCCTTCAGGAAATAGAGAGGCTAGAAAAGTGAAAGACCAGTTTACACCTCTTTTCTTAGCCTCCTTTTAGAGATCTTCGAAACAAGGTATTGTGATAACCAAATAGATATCGCATGCAAAATTTACGACCTCGGGAAGTTAATGTTTCACCTAACCCCAATGGGGCCCCCAAGCTTTCTGGTGCTTCATCTCCTAGGGTTAGGTTTTTGGATGTTTATGGTTTCCCACTATTTCTTAATGATAAAAAGGCGTCTGAGCCTCATTGTAACACGGTCCAGAGGCATGTAGCCACCACATCTCTTCTTAGAGATAAGCTACCATTGGTTGGGCTAGTTTATTTCCATTCTACATGTAAACAATTTTCAGTATTTTATTAACGAATTGAAGTTCAGTTTTCGCTATAGCTCTATGTTTCTCTTTAAACCTATATTTCATTTTGTTCCTACATAAATTTGGATTAGTGGTATTAGAGCGGTCTACTCTTTCTCTATTTTTTTGTGCATGTCCCCAATGAGGTCAAGGTATAAGGAATTAGGGCTTGAAATGTTTGAACCTTTGCAAGACCATCCTCACCGACCCCGACAACCTCACATCGTGGAAGAAAAGAAAGACAAGGGAGCAAGAGATCCTTTCAAAATATTTCTTGAAGAAGCCCTTGAGTGATAAAGGAATGAGATGATGGACAACTTTTCCTAGATCCTTCGACGGATGCTCACATGCAACACATCTTCATTCAATAGCCACCTTGGAGGCACCACTCCCTTTGAGGTACAAGTCAAATTTGACATTCCCACATTTGAAGGCTAGATAGATGCAAATGCCATAGATAAATGGTTAAATCTGTTGGAAGCATATTTTCCGGTTCATGGTTTTTCTAATAGGGAAAAGCTTACTTTTGCACTCCTCAAAGCCGCCCCCCATGTCAAGGATTGGTGGGAAGCCTACTGTGAGAAGAGGAACAAAAGGTAACCCTCACTATTTTCAGCCGCAAACACTTGGAATTCTTTCTGAAACGCCATAAAGGAACAATATTACCCTGTTGGGAACTATAAAGATAAATACATAAAATGGACCACACTATGATAGGGAAGGGACCAAGACGTGTTAGATTTCACAAATATTTTTCATACCCTTCGCATAAATTTGGGTATCAAGGATTCTGAGTGGAATTTGGTACTCAAGTATCGTGGCAGTCTACATAAATACATCCAGGACGAGATGGAGTTCCCGGAAATATCCTTGCTTGGCGCGCCTACTGATACGTTGTCAAGATTGAGCAGAACTTAAATAGAAGAAACACGAATTTGGATTTGTGAATCCGAAGAAAAGGAAAGGCACCTTTAAACTGCAAAACAAAGGAAAATGTGAAGGCTGGTGACCCAAGATAACCCATTGAAGGCGCAAGCAAAGAACAACACCATGAAGACAAAGAAGGACACAGGAAAGTGGTGTGAGTTCCATAAGAGCCCCACTCACAACACAAGTGAGTGTTGAGCCAACCAATCACCAGTGGCCAAGCTGAAGGCTTCAAAATCAGATGCATGTTCTGAATTTGAGTCATAACCTAACAAGGGGAATGATAGAGGGAAAAAAACTATTGATGCAGAGGCCAACACAATTGTTTCCACCACCAAGATCTAGAAGATTAAGCCCGAAGCTCCAAAGGAAATGGAGCATGTCTTCCACTCACCTATGTGGGTGAATGGGTCTCTGTTGTAGTTCATTGTCGACAACGGGAACCAAAAGAAACTCATCTCAACAGGGGTCATTAAGCGGTTAGGCGTACTGACCACACCACACCCGCAGACATACATCATCGAGTGGCTCTACCAAGAATGAGATCTCTACATCAACCAACAATGTCGTCTTTCCTACAACATATAACCCTTCATGGATGAGGTACTATGTGACATTTCTCCTCTTGAATTTTGTGATGTATTATTAAGCTAAACATACTTGTGGAAGTGCCATTTTGTGTATGAGTCGAGTCCTTGCATTGTTATTATTACTTTGGGAAGTAATTTATACATGATACCAGAGGTAGCCTCGACTATCGCCGTCTATTTGATCTTTGCTAAGCAATGCAGTAATATCATCTCCCAGACCGAGAATTTGTTTTCTTTTTAATTCGCTCTAAAAATAAGGGAAAGATCGTGGTCACATCCATGGCCCCAGGGAAGGGTTCCTCCACACAATAGAAGTAGGTAGATAAGGTTGTGGAAGAATATAGTGACATATTCTCCTCACCCACATGCGTAAACTTGCACTGTCAGGTCATGCATTTGATCGATCTGACTCTAGGAGAACCTCTACCAAATGGGCCTATATACCAATGCTCCATTCTGAAAAATGAAGAGATTAAGCGGTAGATCTAGGGGTAGCTGCAAAAAGAGCACATCTGACCAAGTTCCTCACTTTGTGGGAGCCTGCTTGTACTTATATAGAAGAAGGATGGGACCTGGAGGCTTTACATTGATTATTAGGCACTAAAAAAAATCAATGTCAGGAACATGTATCCAATCCCACGGATTGATGACCTTATAGACCAGCTCAAGGGGGCCAAGTATTTTAGCAAGATCGATTTGAAGACTGGCTATCACAAGGTTCCAATAGAACCATAGATGTATGGAAGACCACCTTCAAATCCAAGGAAGGAATTTTTGAATGGTTGGCCATGCCTTTTGGGTTGAAAAATGCCCTTGTAACTTTTATGAGGTTGATGGATGACATCTTGTGGCCCTTCACTAACTCATTTGTGTTTATTTATTTGGAGACATCCTCATCTTCAACAAGGGTTGGGAGGAGCACTTGCAACACATTCGACAGGTTCTTCAATCCCTGCGACAACACAAACTGTGTGACAAATTGGAGAAATGCACCTTTGGAATGAGCCAGGTCTAATAACTAGGTTACATCATAGACAATCAAGGCATACATGTGGATCCAGCTAAGATCCAAGTCATTCATGATTGGCCAACCCTGACCGCTTTAACAGAGCTTCACAGCTTTTTGGGCCTTGCCAATTTTTATCGGAGGTTCATGTTGGGATTTTCCCATATCACTTGGCCTTTGAGCCATATTACCAAGGGTAAAGTGAAAGAAAATCTTTCCCAGCCCGAGTCCCAACAAAAGGTGTTCATTGAGCTGAAGCACTGCCTCTGCTTTGCACTTGTACTCACATTGCTAGACCTGCAATAACCATTTGAAATTGAGATAGACACATGAAACTATGATATTGGTGCAAACCTCACCTAGCAAGGGCATTCAGTGGCCTATCATAGTGAGACACTTTCTGAAACAATTTGGAAGTACCCCACCTATGATAAAGAGATGTATTCTATTGTGTAGGCTTACCGACAATGGAAACATTACATTCTGGGGAAGGAGATGGTCATCCACACAGATCATCGACCTCTTCAGTTTATACAGTCACAAGGGAAGTTGAAGAATGATTTCCATCAAAAGTGGTCTACATATCTACAACAATTCCAGTTGAACATTAAATACAAAAAGGGCATCACCAATCATGTTGTATATTGCCTCAGTCAGCCCCTAGTTGCAAAGCTAACTATTGTTCTCAACTCTTGTGTCCATGAGACCTCTGGATGGCCACACGTTTACAAAAATGATCAAGAGTTTGCCACCAGATACTAGACGCTAGTGGATGGAAAGCAAGTTCCAGATTTCCACCTCTAGGACGCATTATTATGTTGATTTGGGAGGCACACTACAGTCGGGTTGTAATACACTTTGGTGTGGAGAAAGTTGTGGCCATACTACAAAAGTATTTTTATTGGCCCAAACTCCGACAGGATGTTGGAAAATATATTAGATCTTTCACTACTTGTGCCATTACCAAGCCAACCATCAAGAAAAAAACCTATACACTCCTCTGCCTACTCCCAGCTAGTCCTAGGAATCCATCTCCATGGAATATTTGTATGGCCTCACTTCTACCAAGCATGGTAATCACTGTGTGTTTGTGGTCATGGAAATTTTTCTAATATGGCTATATTGGCGGCCTGCAAGGAGATTATAAAAGTGGAGGACACTGCCAAACTCTTCTTTGAACAAGTGTGGGTACATTTGGGATCCTGCAGTCCATTATATCAGATTGGGATAGCAATGTTAGGTCCCTATAATACTAGTGATTACCCCATTACTATTGTAGTTGTATCCCTTATTAATATTGTTGTGCCC
>APFE030398275.1:164437-178608 GCA_000404065.3 Pinus taeda | reverse complement strand
ATCTCTTCCGCTGCTTGCCTGCCTCTGCTGCTCAATACATGCACAAGAACCGGTGATAATTCCAAGGAAGCCACGTCTTTCCTTGGCTAAATCACGTGAGAACAAGCTACAATGTGGGCAAACTCATTGGCATACTCAATCCCCTGATTTGTGCAAGATCTGGTGCAAAACTATAGTCACAACTGATAGCAATCTGATTCTCTAACACCTGTCCCTGCTGAACTGAACATGCACTGACATGCAACTGAGTTAACTGATGTATTCTATAGTTGTATTATGAGTTAATAACTTGTGAATTAATTAATAACTAATTCACCCAACTCATCTCTAGTCTATTTGCCAGTTAGACTAAATACAACCAGTTTAATAAAGCTAAACTGAACACAACTCCATCAACTCCACAATCAACTCCACCAAACTCAACTGATTGAGTTCTAACTGAAGTCATGCATGCAACAACTCAACTGACTCATAAGAAAAGCGTATTTCCTTCTTACAGCTGCATGTGCCACCTCTGTAGCTAAAACTGAAGTGCTCCAAGAGAGTAAGATTAAGTTTATAGTCCAAATATAATTGTGAGATAATAATATTTGACTTTTCTATTTTTGACAGCCAGTCTAAAAATAGACTTGATCACTCACACTGTGATCACTCACACTTTCATCAAAAATAGAAGTCCATCTATGTTTCCCAACTTGATCAATCATCCATAAACAGCAACCTGCAATCCATAGACATGATCCATATGTTTAAAAATAGACATAGTCTAAAAATTTAGACTTGCGCCCAAATAGCCTGCGGGCCCACTTAGTGAAAGGCGAGGGGGACGGACTCTTTCACTTTAAGCTCCATCATCCTTGTTTGCAATCTCAACATTTCATACTTGATATGGAGTTGTTAATGCACAATTTGACATTGGAAATGGTACCTCTTATCATGCATAAGTCGATGCAATCAGGGGACGTTATATCCATTAGTCCTTGGTCTAGACAAAATGTGACCATCTGTAACATCCTTGGTGAAAAGTTCATGTAATAAAAGTTAATAACGGCAAAATAAGACCACGGTTAAGGGACACTTATTCCAAGCTGAGTGTTGGGCAAAGATATCCTAGTGGGCATCACTGAATGTGTGTTTTGGCTAAGGAAAATTGGCAAAGGCTAAGACAAAGGCATTAAAAGACAAAAAGGTATTTTGGCACATCTATTTATGAAAATAAAGGAAATTAGGATAAAAGTAAGGTGAAAGGTCACAGGTTGCATGTGAGGAGAAAATTGAACAAAAATAATCGAAAATGAAGAAATTAGAGGCCTCATGCATAAAAAGGCTTCTGAGGATTAGTTCATGCTTTTGTCAAGTTCAAGTTTGGAGCTCTCTCATTATTATCTCTCTCTCTCTCACTCTCTTGGTCACTTAGAGTTTTTTTGGAGCACTCTAACTTTGGAGCAAGGAAGGAAAAACATGTAAAGGCAAAGGAAGGCAAGAAAGGATCAAGGAAAGGAAAGAAGGATCAAGCAACTTCAAAAGGAATACTTGCAGGTAACCTTTTGCATGTGTGATTTCCTAGCTGGTTTGGACATGCATGGCTTTTCATGTTGGTGTATGGTTCTCTTGTTGTTGTTTTGTTGGGTTATGATAGTGGCTTTCAGTCTAGCCTTGCCTTTTTCTGGGTTCCATGGTATGTTGGGATGTTTATTTTGGTTTTTGAGCTTTGGTTTGCTAGATGGATTTCAGAATCTAGGGCAAAGGTGGTCTCAAGTTCCATTACCAAAGGCCTAGAAATCCCTTGGCCAGTTTTGGCGGGATACACAGTAAAGCCTGAGGGATATGTATCGATTTAGGGCCTAGTGATCTAGGTTTGGATTGCGATAAAGATTGAGAGACAAAGAAACTAAAAAATCCTCAAGGATAGTGATGGATTCTTGATGAAATTCCAAGTTCTGTTCGGTTGTGGTCGGAGCACCGATTTTGGTGTGATCACGGTTGATGAGGGTGGAGGTGGTTTAACCTCTTGATTCCCTTGGTTGTTCTCGGATTGATTTTTCTATGAGATCCCACATTCCTACTTGGAATATGGCATGGGGGTGATTAGCTGAAAGAGAGATTTGGTTTAACCATGTCTATGGTTGGGTGGTACATGGAAGTCCCAAACCTGGTTGGATTTGCCTATGATTAATAAAAGTTAAGTTTATATTTGGATTTAATGGTTGTTTGATCTCTGATATTTACATGGTTTTATGCTAGTTATAAGCATGGTTAAATGACTGGTTCATTTCATGGTTATTTCATGTATTTACTTGTAAATTTTACATGGATGGATGCAAGACCTAATTGATGATGTAGTAGTTCAATGGATAAGGAGGTGATTCTTCTAGTTATGTTTCATAAGTTGTTTCAGTCATTTATGCTCTGTCTTGTATCCTAGACTTGTAGGTTGCATTGATCCCAAGTGTTTGACAAAATGTCAGTCTCGTTTGGGGATTCTCGGGCATAGTCCTAAGGTTGGTTTTGATTGATCAACATTGTTATCAAGTCTTTAATGAATTCTGAAGGCTGTTGAAAGTTTTGGGTAGAGGCCAGGATTCTGGGCTAGAAAGGTGGCTTAAATCCCTTGGTTGCTAGCACAAAACTGGCAATTTTGGTCCAAAGTTGCTGACAGGCGGGCTTGTGAGAGCGACTTTAGGTTCTGGTCACTCCCTTGCCCATAGCATGAGAGTGACTATGGCCTAAGAGATCCAGAACAACAGTGGGACCCAGGGACGGGCTGTCTGAGTGGTTGAACTGTCTCTTGAGGGTTCATTTGATGATGTTGGATGACTGTGTATGATGTTTCATCGATTCCATTTCCTTAAGGTCACATAGGAGGTCGAATATGATCATAGTAGCCTCTCGTTTCATGTTTACCCCGATTTTCATGGTTACTTTGGGTAGACTTGGGAGGGGTGTTACAAATTTCTATCAAAGCGTGGTTCACCCCTTGGACTAAATGGGTGGTGTGTGTTGGTCATGCATGCATGTTTTGCATGTGTGTCTCTTACACCTGTGTTCCATGTGCTTGTTGCATTGCATCAAGTTGATCATGGTTGTAGTAAGTTTATCATAAGGAACTTGATGTGATTTTGAAGAATGTAACGTCAAAAGTATATGACTGGTTACTTGATTTTTAAAGCAGCATTTACACAACTTGATTATATGTAGCTTGATTACATCCTTTTATGTTGGGTTGCCCCCTTGATTGTTTGATTACATGTATCAGTCTTGTAGGTTGGTTACAAGAATTGATTGCTTATGCTCAACTACATGTGGTTATGCGTATGTGTAGTTGGGCATTGCTTATGCATGTTGATGGTTGCATGTGGAAATGTGTATGATGGAATAGCGGTTGTTGTCATGCATAAGGTCATAACATGCATTGTTGATATGGCCTTGCATTGATGATTGGACCCTACCTAGAAGGATGTTTATGTGTTGATGCATTTATTCGATAGATGTCTATATACTATTATGATTATGATATATATGTATCACACTAATTGATGATATTGCAAACAGGGTATCCTCGTCGAATTATGCTAAGGTACGTTGGTTTATTATAATTGCTTTACCTGACATGGTATGCCTTTTAGGAAAGAGACCAAATGGATAGCAAGGTGGTAGACTACATAGAATCTCCCTATGCCTAAGATGAGCAATGTGGTGTGGGGCATTCTTATGAATTGGCAGACACATTGAGAATCTTGCAGGGAGAAATAAGGAGTTGCAAAGTAGACAATGATAAAATCATGCAAGCACAAGAGAAACAAGCATAG
Organism: Pinus taeda; assembly: GCA_000404065.3. Lineage (NCBI taxonomy): Eukaryota > Viridiplantae > Streptophyta > Pinopsida > Pinales > Pinaceae > Pinus > Pinus taeda. The sequence goes on along the minus strand of APFE030398275.1, from coordinate 174,799 downwards.
GTGAATGCAATACTACTTCACAGTTTGTCAGGATTGTAGCGACAGGGGCCACTTCGAATCAGCCATGGGAAAGAGGACATAAATAATGGGGCATATGGTAGTAGGTATCCTAGTAGACACATGTCTTATGGTGGGTAAAGGTCAGAGAGATATAACTTGACCAAAGATGGCAGGTTGTTGGACACTCCAGATAGGAGAGGTATCAAACACAGGTATTATTCTAGTTCTGGTTCTGATAAACATCATGATCGTCATCTCTATCATCCTTATAGGAGGAGTGATAGGGGATACTTGTTGGATGAGTTAAAGAAATCAAAGCCACCTACATCTGATGGAAAGATGAAGAAATTATAGGATGCAGAGGCATGGTTGCTTGGTATGAGGAAATTCTTTAGATTGCATGGTTATTTAGAAACATGAAAGCAAGGATAGCCCTTTTCAGTCTCAAAGGTAAAGCAGATATTTGGTGGGAAGATGTGAAGAATGTTAAAGGTATTCATGAAGATGATTTGACTTGGGATGCATTTGAAAGGCTCTTCAAGAAGAAGTACTTGTTGGAGAGGTACTATGATGATAGAGCTAAGGATTTTTATGAGTTTTGGATGGGTTCTATGATAGACGAGGAGTATACTAGCATGTTTTTGGATCTATTGACATATGTGCCTTACCTCAAGGAGGAGAAGGCCAAGGTTCAAAGATTCATCAATGGACTGCCAATAGCATACAGAGACTGGATTGAGTTCGATGAGCCTACATCATTGGAGGAGGCCATCTGAAAGTTGAAGCATTGTTATGAGCAGTCAAAGCACAAAGTTGAGCTAAAGCATGACTTGAAAGGAAATGAGAAAGCTAAAGGAAAATGTCCATCAAAACGAGGAAGACCACAAGAGATAGGTGAGAAATAAAATGAAGTCTCTTACAAGAGATTCAATACAACTAAGAAAGGACATGGAGAGTAGCAGGATAGAGGCGATGGTAGAGAACCATTGCAGTGCTGGATATGTGGTAATGATCATCGTAAGAAGGATTGTCTTCAGTATCAGAATGGCGGTAGACCCCATATATATAGTGATCATGAAGCGCATACAATTAGTGATGTTGATCATAGAATTCCTCGAATCTATGCAGTTGTGGACAACAGGCAGGCGGATCATCAGGCATCGACCATTGAGATGGATGGTAAGCTTTGTGATAAAGTTGTTTCTATTTTGATTGATTCTGGATCTAACTATAGTTATATTAATCCCGGCCTAGTGGATAAGTGTGGTTTGGGAAAAGAAGTGCATGCAAAATCTTGGTTGGTAAAGTTGGCTACAAGTACAAAGAAGCGAGTTCACCATTGGGAAAGAGCTTAAGCATTTGAGTTAAATGGTATGCCTACAACAACACATTTGAATGTATTTCCATTGGGTTCGTATAGTATGATTTTGGGCATGGAATGGCTATACCTTCACAGAACCAAAGTGGATTGCTTCGATAAGGCCACTGAGTGTGTTGATGATAGTGGGGAAAAGAGGAATTTGCAGGGAAAGAAGAATCCTGCATCAGTGAGGATGGTTACAGCTATGCATGCTAAGAGTAGTCGCATAAAAAGTTGCGTGATGTTTGCAATGCACATTTCTAGTGACAAGGGTACGGAGGTTGAGGATGCAAATGTGTTGAGCAGGTACCCAGTTTTGCAGCAGTTTCAGGATGTATTCCCTGAGGACATTACAAAGTTTCCACCTCACAAGGAGGTAGATTTATCTATTGAGTTAGTGCTAGGGGTGGCTCCAGCATCAAAGACACCTTACAGGATGAGCACACTTGAGTTGGTAGAGTTGAAGTTGAAGTTAAAGGAGATGCTTGACAAGGGATACATTAGGCGAAGTGTATCACCTTGGGGTGCACCAATGTTGTTCGTAAAGAAGAAAGATGGTACTCTTAGATTGTGCATTGATTACAGGAAGATAAACAAAGTAACGATCAAGAATAGATACCCTTCAGCAAGGATTGATGATTGTTTGATCAGCTAAAGGAAACAACAGTGTTCTCTAAGATTGACCTGACATCGGGATACCATCAGGTACGCATCAAGGAAGACGATATCTTCAAGACTGCATTCAAGATCGAGTATGGGCATTATGAGTTTGTTTTTGTTCCATTTGGTTTGACTAATGCTCCAACTACATTTATGTGTTTGATGAATAGTGTGTTACGTCCTTATCTGGACAAGTTTGTTATTGTATTGATTGATGACATACTGGTATATTCTAAAAATGAGGAAAATCATGTCGAACATTTAGCAACACTATTGAGGTTTCTAAGGGAGCATCAATTATATGCTAAGCATAGCAAGTGAAACTTCTTTCAGACTGAGGTATACTACTTGGGACATGTTGTCTCTAAGGAAGGCATTGCAGTAGATCTAGAAAATATCAGGGCCATCATGGAGAGGGCAAGTCTTAAGAATGGAGATAAGGTGAGACCATTTATGGGATTTGCGTGTTACTACAGGAGGTTCATCAGGAATTTCTCACGCACTCCATATCCTTTCACATCGTTGCAAAGGAAAGGGAAGAAGTTTGAATGCACAGAGGAATGTGAAGCTAGTTTTGAGCATCTTAAGCAATTGTTGACACATGCATCAATGCTAGGGATTGCGGATTTAGATAAGAGCTTGTAGTGTGTACAGACGCTTGCAAGAGAGGACTTGGTGGAGTTCTCATGCAAGAAGGATAGGTAGTGTGCTATGAGTCACAAAAACTGAATGAGCACGAGCATAACTATCCAACACATGATGTTGAGTTGGCAGCGATCATACATGCATTGAAGATGTGGAGAAACTATCTTCTGGGCAGACGGTTTGTGTTGATAAGTGATCATAGTGGGTTGACATATTTTTTTGATCAGCCGAATCTGAATGCTAGGCAAGCTAGATGGTTGACTACCCTTAATGAGTTCAACTTCGAGATGAGATATATCAAAGGGAAGGAGAATCGGGTTGCAGATGCTCTTAGTAGGAAGGTAAAGGTAAATAATATAACAACTATGAGCTCTTATGGGACAAAGTTACAGGATAGGATCTTGTAGGAAGGATATCCAGATGAAAAATACATCTAGATTATGCACAGGCAAACAAGTACATGTGATCAGGATGTAGACTATTGTTTCATGGAAAATGGCTTGGTGTGGTTTAGAGAGAGGATCAATGTGTCGAATTGCAGTGAGCTCAAGAAGCTTATATTAAGGGATTTTCACTTCAAGCCATACTCGGGTCATCGAGGATACCATAAGATGTTGATGGTGGTGAAGAAGTTCTACTATTGGTTGAATCTGAAGAAGGAAGTGGCGGTGTTCGTGGCTAGATGTTTAGATTGTCAGTAGGTAAAGACATAATGCAAGTATCCAGGTGGCTTACTACAACCTATTTCGATTCCGGAATGGAAATGGGAGGTCATTTCCATGGATTTCATTACAGGTCTTCCAAGGACAGTGAAGCAACATGATTCTATTATGGTCGTGGTTGGCAGGTTGAGCAAGGTAGCTCACTTCATTTCAGTGAAGAATACATATTCAACCACTGAGGTAGCACAGGTGTTCATCAGAGATATAGTGAGACTGCAGGGTGTTCCAAAGAAGATTGTGTCGGAAAGGGATGCAAAGTTCACTTCCAAGTTTTGGAAGGAGCTATTTATAGGCTTAGGTATAGAGTTGGCCTTCAGTACAACTTATCATCCATAGACAGATGGACAGACAGAGAGGGTCAATAGATTTTGGAGGATACGATGAGGTTGTATGTGATGCACCAATAGAGGAAATGGGAGGAGTATCTTCCTTTGGTTGAGTTCGCATACAATAATGGTTATCAGGAGTCATTGAGGATGAGTCCTTTCGAGGCATTGTATTGGCGAAGTTGTAATACTCCTATCAGCTGGAGTGATCCAATGAACAATGTACTTATTGGACTGGATATGTTGGTAGACATGGAGTAGGAAACGCAGGTTATAAAGAGGAATCTAAAGGCAACGTGGGCTTCGGTACAAAGTTGGCCTTCAGTACAACTTATCATCCGTAGACAGATGGACAGACATAGAGAGTCAATAGGATTTTGGAGGATATGCTGAGGATGTACACGATGCACCAACAGATGAAATGGGAGGAGTATCTTCCTTTGGTTGAGTTTGCATACAACAATTGTTATCAGGAGTCATTGAGGATGAGTCCTTTCAAGACATTGTATTGGCGAACTTGTAATACTCCTATCAGCTGGAGTGATCCAGTGAACAAGGTACTTATTGGACCGGATATGTTGATAGACATGGAGCAAGAAATGCAGGTTATAAAAAGGAGTCTAAAAGCAATGCAGGATAGGCAGAAGATCTATGAAGATAGGAACAGGTTGTTCAAGGAGTTTCAAGTTGGGGAGCATGTGTATTTGTGCATCAAGCCTAGGAAAAGCTATTTGAGGATTGGTTCATGTGCTAAGTTGGCACCACAGTATTGCGAGCCTTTTGAGATCCTTGAGAGGATTGGACCAGTGGCATATAGACTTGCACTGCCTCCCAATGAAAGTTCATGATGTTTTCCACGTTTCATTGCTTAAGAAGTATATAAAGGATGTTTATCATTTTATTGATTGGTGTGTATTGTAGGTGGAGCAAGAAGGAGAGTTCCAACCGGAGCCTCAGTGCATATTGCAACGGAAACATCTCATATTGCAACGGAAACATCTCATGTTCAAGAAAAAAGCCATAGAGAAAGTTAAAGTGCAGTGGAAGAACTTTGGGCCTAGAGGAGCTACATGGGAGATGAAAGATCATATGTGGGCCCTATATCCTTCATTGTTTTCTGGTTGAGGCAAAGTGGTTTTGGTTGATGTTGGTATAGGTTTGGCATATGTCTTGCTTGTGTTTTGGTATATGTATGTATATGTATATGGATGTAAATAATGGCACGATCTAGGTTATAAAGCTCCAATAAGCGATATGTTTGTTATTTTTCCATGTTGTCATGATGTTTTTATTTAAGAAAGTCTTTCATTGTAAATACTGCAACGAGCTAAGTTATAAAGCTCCTTGGGCAGTATGTTTGCTTTTCAGCGGTTTTGCTGAGGTCATGGTTTGGTTTAACACCGAGGATGGTGTTCCCCAATGGGGAGGGCTCTGTAACAACCCTATTGAAAAGTCCATTTAATAAAAGTTAATAAAGGAAAAATAAGACCATGGTTAAGGGACACTTATTCCAAGCTGAGTGTTGGGCAAAGATATCCTAGTGGGCATCATTGGATGTGTGTTTTGGCTAAGGAAAATTGGCAAAGGCTAAGAAAAAGGCATTAAAAGAAAAAAATGTATTTTGGCACATCTATTTATGAAAATAAAGGAAATTAGGATAAAAGTAAGGTGAAAGGTCATAGGTTGCATGTGAGGAGTAAATTGAATGAAAATAATGAAAAATGAAGAAATTAGAGGCCTCATGCATAAAAAGGCTTATGAGGATTAGTTCATGGCTTTGTCAAGTTCAAGTTTGGAGCTCTCTCATTATTCTCTCTCTCTCACACTCTCTTGGTCACTTAGAGTTTCCTTGGAGCACTCTAACTTTGGAGCAAGGAAGGAAAAAACAAGTAAAGGGAAAGGAAGGCAAGCAAGGATCAAGGAAAGGAAAGCAAGATCAAGAAACTTCAGAAGGAATACTTGTAGGTAACATTTTTCATTTGTGATTTCCTAGCTGGTTTGGACATGCATGGTTTTGGATGTTGGTGTATGGTTCTCTTGCTATCGGTGGCATGTTTTTTTCAGGTTATGACAGTGGATTTTAGCCTAGCCTAGCCTTTTTCCAAGTGCCATGGTATGTTGGGATTTTATTTTGGTTTTTGAGCTTTGGTTTGCCAGATGGATTTTGGAATCCAGGGCGCAAGTGGTCGCAAGTTCCATTCCCAAAGGCCTAGGAATCTCTTGACCGGTTTTGACGGGATACAAGGTAAAGGCTGAGGGAGATGTCTCAGTTTAGAGCCTAGTGATCCAGGTTTGGATTGTGGTAAAGCATGAGAGACAAGGAGATGAAAATTTCCTCAAGGATAGTGATGGATTCCGGATACCATTCCAAGTTCTGTTTGGCTGTGATTGGAGCACCGATTTTGGTGTGATCATGGTTGATGAGGGTGGAGGTGGTTGAACCTATGGATTCCCTTGTTTGTTCTTGGATTGGTTGTTCTATGAGATCCCACATTCATGCTTGGAATATGGCACGAGGGTGACTAGTTGAAAGAGAGATTTTGTTCAACCATGTCTATGGTCGGGTCGTACGTGGAAGTCCCAAACCTGGTCGGATTTGCCTATGATTAATAAAAGCTAAGCTCTCTTACTTTTGTACTGATTTATATGTGGATTTAATGGTTGTCTTATATATGATATTTACATGGTTTTATGTTGGTTATAAGCATGGTTAAATGACTCATTCATGTCATGGTTATTTCATGTATTTACTTGTAACTATTAAATGGATGGGTTGCAAGACCTAATTAATGATGTAGTTCAATGGAGAAGGAGGTGATCCTTCTAGTTATGTTTCATAAGTTGTTTTAGTCATTTGTGCTCTATCTTGTATTCTAGACCTGTAGGTTACATTGATGCCAAGTGTTTGACAAAATGTTAGTCTTGGTTGGGGATGCTCAGGCCCAGTCTTGAGGTTGGTTTTGCTTGACCAACATTGTTATCATGTATTTAATGAATTCTGAAGGTTGTAGCAAGTTTTGGGTAGAGGTCGGGATTTTGGGCTAGAAAAGTGGCTTAAATCCCGGGGTCGTAGGCACAAAACTGACAATTTTTTGTCTCAAGTCGATGGCAGGCAGGCCTGTGAGGGCGAATTTTTGTTGTTGGTCGCTCCCTTTCCCATAGCATGAGAGCGACTACGGCCTAAGAGATCCAGAACAACAGTGGGACCCAGGGACAAGTTGTCTGAGTCGTTGACTTGTCTCATGAGGGTTCTGTTGATGACGTTGGATGACTGTGTGTGATGTTCCATTGATTCCATTTCCTTAAGGTCACCAAGGAGATTGAATCCCTTATAGTAACCTCTCTCATCACATGTTTTCCCGAATGATTGGCTGCTTAGGTGGACCTAGGAGGAGGGGGTGGTAAAAATAGAAAGACCATGTCTAGAATTGATAATTCCACTACACTTGCCCTAAATTTTTTGGATGGCTAGGGCTCTCTTCTTAATTCAAAATCAGAAAATTACCCTTCTTGGGCCCTTAAAGATTATTCACCTAGAAAAAATATCCCCCCATGAAGATAATGTTGTTGAACATTTTCGGGGCTAGGGGGCGGCCCTATAAGATTTGCCCTTTGTCACTTAATTATGGTCCACACACCATATATTCCTTTTCTTTAGGAAAATATGGTAACGGGGGAAAGGCATGGATTTATTTCTTGAAAATTTTCTTGGATTGGAGGATATGTGCTACTTATGTTGGTGGTCTATTTGGTGGACTAGTGACGATGTGAAACCCACACAAATTTAACTTTTGGCTTACAAAAGATGTGCATGGATTCTACTATTTGGATTTTCCAGACGTTCGTCTCAAAGACTTCATATCATTAATATGTACACTCCATATGGTTCCTAGTTGTATTTTTGTAATCAACTAAAAGGTAGTGGATTATTAAATATCAACTCACTGATCATGGATGGTGATTTAAATCTAACTGTGGCGATGGAAGAAATATGGGGCAACAAGAGTAAGTTGGACCCATTGGGAGGGTTCTTTAAGTATCTCTTTGGGTGGAAGCATATGGTGTGCATTCTTCTTGACCTTATTCTTCCCACTTGGTGAAATGGACATGTAGGGTCTACAGGAATCACAAAGTGCTCGGATCGATTTTTGGCACACGAGAACCTAGTGGAAAGTCTCGGTGTGATGTGCTCATGGGTTATACCAGTGGGATTATCATACCATGATACTATCATCCTACAATGGAATGGGGACTTGTTTTCGAGAAGATTACTATATAAATTGAACCATTCATGACCTGCAGACTAAGAATTCGATTCATTGGTATGAGATACATGCAAAAATCATATTGAAGTTATGGGTTTGTCACAGATGAAGGTGGTGCGATGAAAACATGATACACTGAAAACGGTGGTGAGGATATGGGAAAGGAAAAGAAGATTTGCATATCAAGAAACTCGGTGATATTGATAATAATCTCATGGAATTATCTAATCCAAATGCAATGGATTACTTCTCAGATGCACAAATGGAATTTGTTTTGGCACTGGAAGCATGAAAAAGGAAGATCTTGTCACTTCATGAGGAAGAATGGCGACTAAAGATTCATGCCATTGGGATCACAAAAGGGGACAAAAATAAAAAGTACCTTCATCAATATACTACTAATAAGTGGAGACATAATACTATATGAGGATTGAAGGATTCTATGTGTCAGCGATTGACATCATAAAATGAACTTCATTAGGAAGCAACAAACTATTTTGGAAGGATGTATCAACCTAGGGCTGATGTAGATTTTTGAAACTCAATTAGCAAACATCCAAACATATCCAAATATGTTTAATCACGAGGATAATAATATTATTGGGAGGTTGATCATGCTTGAGGAGTTGATGATGTTATTAAAGTATTTAAGGAGGGATAAATGTTTGGGCATGGACAGATGGACCAAAAAAATGTTTTTTCATTTCATGGACATTGTGGGGTTGGATCTAATGAAGATGGTTCAAGAGTCTGAGACCCAATGCATAATTTATGGTGCTATAAATTCAACCTTCATCGAATAGATCCCAAAGGCATAACATCCAAATAATTTCGTAGATTATAGGGCCATTTCATTGTGCAATATCGTATACAAGCTTATTTCCAAGATAATTGCTACACACATTAAACTTGCACTCTCTAAATATATTTTTCCAGAAGTATTTGGTTTCTTGGAGTATCGACAAATATTGGACGTTGTTACTATCACGCAATAATGCCTACATTCCATCAAGGTAAAAAATAAGTCTTTGATATGAAGGAAATTAGACTTGATAAAGACATATGACAATGTGGATTGGGTACATGCTTCGTTCATGGATTTTTCTGTTAGATAGTCTAGCTCTCTGTTTGTTTACAGTTTGTCTATAATGTTGAAAGGAAGCAAGTATAGTGTTTTTGGTTGTATAGTCCACTTGGCATGGACAAATAGGCTGATACTCTTTTATTACTGGATGGATTTTAAGGATTTCAGGCGGTCAACAGACCCGGTTTCCCTTCGGGGCGGGTTGAGGTCACCAAATATATGTAATTATTATAACTTGGTGCAATAGAAAATGAAAGGTCCTACTTTTACCGACCAAAAAAAAAAAAAAGACAATGTGGATTGGATATTCTTGTGTATGGTTCATCACAAGGTCGACCTCTTTGTGGGGAATGTCGATTCGATAATGGAATGCATAACTTTAGTAAGTTATGTAGTCCCCATAAATGACATCCCTTTTTGTTTCTTTACTGCATCTCATAGACTTTGATAGGGATGTTCTCTTTCCATGTTCTTATTCTTCTTGGTGATTGATGGTTTTAAATAAGAAAATTACAGTGGCACACAATTGTGATTTGTTTTCAGGTTATAAGGTCACTTGTAACGTTACTGTTGCCCATTTGATCTTCATGGATGATGTTCTTATTGTGGGGGTGAACTTGTTTGTCGAGTGCAAATGCATGCATCAAATCATTTACTCCTTTAGGGATGCATTAGGGCTCAATTTAAATAAAGAAAAGACTTTGTTGATTGTTGCATCCTCTAAGGAGAGTTTTGTGGTGAGATTGGTCTAGTGGTGCACCAAAGTGCTGATAATTTTTTTGGGGAAATATTCCTAATAATTTTTTTAGATGGGGTGGCATGTAATGAGAAGTGTGGAAGTAAATCATATATTGTCTTGCAACAATGCACTTTCTATCATTTTTCCAGGAACAATGGGAAATGCACAAATACACGTACAAAGGTGCTTGATTTATGGTGGGTCCTCTTCTGTGCGAAGTGGCTCCATATTGAATCACTAATGGTGTTTGGACACTCTATTGAGGTCTTGGATTGGGTATACAAGCAAACTTCTTTTGTTCCTCATCAGATCCTAAATTGGATGAAGAGAATTAAGGTGCACATGGATCATTTTAGTGACATAACTTTTCGACATATCTATAGGTAACAAAACTATGTTGCAGATACATTATCTAAAGAAGGCCTCAGTAGGCCACCTGGGGATATATATTACACCTCCTTTTGCAATAATTAAGTACACAGTTCAAGGCATTTTCTAGTTCCTTTGTATCCCTCGTCACCCTTGTGATATCCAAATTTTGTTAAATAATATATAATTTTT
>APFE030398275.1:141987-157228 GCA_000404065.3 Pinus taeda | reverse complement strand
TCCACACAAGCTAGGCATGGTGACTTTTATGGGCTTGACCCTCTCACTGTTCAACTTAACCACCCTCCATGCTTGGCATATTTTTCCTTGCCATAGAAACTTGTCTTTCAAGAATTCCCTTGCAAGGTCAAGAGTACATTCATTTTTTCCATAATCTTTCACCCCTTTGATAATTATGTTTTCTGCTTTATTTTGTCTTTCCTTGCTTTCTCTATCTTGCACATTATTGACCCGAATGTTTGTTTCTTCTTCCCTATTAGCAAAATTGCTAATGAATTGAGCCCAAGTTTTGGAAACTTTTGTGGAATCTCCTTTCCTTTCTTCTCTTGCTTTCTCTTTATGGTTGTCTATTTGGGCAACTTCTTTCCCTTTATCGTGGGATGGTTTCACATTCACCACCTCTATACTTTCCACTACAAATTTCTTTATGTTTTTGCACATCTGCCTTCAAGCGTTGCCATTCTATCTTCCCTATGAGGAGAGCTTCTTGTAGAAATTCCACTTGTTCTTTCAAAACTTTATTTCTTTCTGTTAAAGCCTTGTTCTTAGCTGTTATTATATGAATTTTATGATCTATTTCCTTCTCTTTAACTTATAAAACCTCCAACCTCTGTTTTTCATTTAACAATTATTTCACATAAAGATCAGATGACCAGGGAGAGGTGTGGATGTGGGATTATAGAACAAAAAATCATCAATGAGTTTTCCTCTAGACTTGTTGTTGCCACATGCTTGTAGAGGGGACTTGTTTGAGTGCTTATTGAAAAGGTCCCGAGTACTTTATCTTTGAGACCATTTTTTTCCTTGTTTTCTCCCATTTTAGATGGGTTAGTCTTCATTTTAAAATTCCCTGATACTGTTTGGAATTGGCCCAAACCCACTTCCCAGCTTTGGCGAATGAGGCAATTTTCACTTGCCCTAGATTATTTGTTTCCATAGGCTCTAAAATTTCTTGTCCCATTGTCATGTTTGAATGCATTTCTAGCTGATTCAATTCTTCGGTGCTTGTAACAACAAATTTTAAAATTTTCCCCAAAATTGTAGTTACATGTAGTCTAAGATCCACCCTTTCTTTCAATCCATGTTTGTGTCTTGTTGACATATACTCCATCAGAACTGAAAATTTCTAAGAACGTATTATCATATAAAAACAAGATTGTGTTAAAGTTGTTGCAGATTACCTGACTGAAACGACGAGCGTTGCACTCCAAAGAGCAGCCTCTTCCCAAGAAAATCTCGAATAACACCCAAAAAACCTGGTTGTCTATCTCTTCTCGTTGCACTGTACACTATATGGAATATGTTGTATCACATCCACTTCAACTGTATATCAATTGCATTCTAGCATAGAAAATTTCATTTGGCACAACCATCAACAATAGTTACAGGCAATGCTCCTACTCGGATATAATATTTCTCTCATTTCTCCATAATATAAAATGACATACCAACAGAGCCACCAACAATCAATATGAACTTGGTTTTTCAACATATCCTCTTAGCCAACATTTGTGATTATTATTTTTCCATCCGTAGACATTACTATCTCTCTTTAGAATTCAACTACATGAGAACATCATATTTAATCGACCCCTTTTCTATGAAAATCTTTTCACAATTGCTCTGGAAAACCAACATCAGCGTGACCATAGATGCCATCAGACAAGTTACAGTTGTGGTGGAAAATCTTTTCGAACATTGACCTTCTAGCAACTCAACCAACAGAAATAGTTATGTTCCTGGTAATGGATGCCCCATTGAATTCGGAAATGTAGTTGATGAGACAAACATTGCAGGGGGGACTTCATCGACGCTTCTTGAACATGGATGATATTCATTTGCAAAAATAGATTGATAAGCATTGGGTACCAATTTTGACATGCGAGCCAAGAATTAATGTTTTGTTTAATGGGTGATTCAATGTACATTTCCTCCATTCGTAGGACGTGGAAAAGATATTGGCCCTTTCGTGGGTATAGGGTCATGGATACATGTCACTGTAGCGATGGTATTTGGGATTCAATCCTTTTCAGGAGGTTTTGCGCCAAAAAATGGCTTGGATAAAATTTCTTAAACTACCATTGGATTTATGGTTGAGGCTGACTCTCTCAACCATTGACAACATGATTGGAAAGTTTATTTCCTTGGATGACTAAAGTCTTCATGGGATGGATAAGCCGATGGCATGGATCTTAGTGGATGTTGATTTCATGGGTGGCTTTCCGGATGCACTTGATTTGGTGTGCGGTGACTTTACCATAAGGCAATGAATTGGTTACTAGAAAATACCATTTAAATTCTTAGGTTTTCATCTTACATGCATCTGATTGCCCAATGTCTGCATCAATTCAGGGAGAATCATTACTTCATGCAGTAGGTTCAAGGACCGAGGATAGATGGGCTTCATGCGGATTTTCAGTCTGATGGGGTGCAGTTGGATGGTATCCAAGGGACACAAATATTTTAGGTACTTGTAATAACATTCCTGTAACTTTTCGTCATTCTCGACCTAGCATAACTACACATGATAATGTTTCAAATTGTGCACATAGTTCAGGGGAAAAGGGACATTTTGTATTGTAAACTTGTTTGAATCCTTTAATTAGAGCGAGCAATTGTGGGTATCTACTACTCTATCCACAACTTCCCTCTTGGAGTCTATCCCTTCATCTTCCATGCCTCTTGTTCATGATTTATTCCCTTGGTAAATAGGGATTGTAGGCCTAGGTCATTGATTGACCCTTCACATGAGTCTTGTACTCTCAATGTACATACTAGTGATTTGGGGGGATCATCTCTAACTAATTCTATCGGTAGGGATATGGAGTTGTTAATGCACAATTTGACATTGGAAATGGTACCTTCTACCATCCATAAGTTGATGTCATTAGGGGATGTTATATCCATTAGTCCTTGGTCTAGACAAAATCTGACCATCCATTAAAAAAAGGAATGGTAAAAATAGAAAGGTCATGTCTATAATTGATAAATTTCACTACAATTTCACTAAATGTTTTGGATGGCCAAGACTATCTTCTTAATTCAAAATCAATGGATTACCCTCCTTGGGCCTAGAGATTATCACTAGAACCCCTACCACCTCCCCCTCATGAAGATAATGTCTTTGAATATTCGAGGGCTAGGGGAAAGTCCTAAAAGATTATCCCTTTATCACTTAATTATGGTCCACAGACCATCTATTCTTATATTTTAGTAAACTATGGTAATGGGGAAAAGACATGGACATAATTTTTGAAATATTTCCCAGGTTGGGGAGTATGTGCTATTGATGTTGATGGTCTATCTAGTGGACTAACGACTATGTGGAACCACAAAAATTTAACTTTCTGGCTTACAAAACATGTTCAGGGATTCTACTATCTAGATTTGCCAAAGGGTCATCCTAGAGACTTTATATATTTAATATGTATGCTACATATGGTTCTCGATTGTGTTTTTTGAATTGGTTAGATGGTAGTGGATTATTAAATATCAACTCACTAATCATGGGTGGTGATTTAAATCTAACTCTGCTTGTAGAAGAAATATGGGGGCAGTAAGAGTAAGATGGACCATTGGGGGCTTATCTAAGGTTCTCTTTCTGAGGAATCATATGGTGGAAATTCTTCTTGACCCTATTCTTCCCACTTGATGGAATGGCCATATAGGGTCTATGGGAATTGCAAAGTCCTTGGATCGATTTTTGGCACACAAGAACCTGGTCGAAACTCTTAGTGTGACGCGCTCATGGTTTATACCAATGGAATTATTACACCATGATTCTATCATCATATAATGGAATGGAAACTCAAGTTAGAGGGGATTACCATATAAATTCAACCATTCATGGCTTGCAGACATAGAATTAGATTCATTGGTATGAGATACACAGAAAAATCTTGTTGAAGTTATGGGGCAGTGACAAATGGAGGTGGTGCAGTGGAAACTCGATACAGTGAAATAGGTGTTGAGGATATGGGAAAGGAAGAAAAAGAGGGTGCATATCAAGGAACTTGGTGATATTGATAATAATCTCATGGAATTATCTAATCCAAATGTAATGGATTACTTCTCCACTACAAAAAAGGAGTTTATTTTGGCACTGGAAGCATGAAAAGAGAAGATCTTGTCGCTTCACGAGGAAGAATGGCGACTAAAGAGTCGTATCATTTGGATCACAAAAGTGGAAAAAAATACAAATCACTTTCATCAATATGCTACTAATAGGAGGAGACAAAATACTATATGGGGATTGAAGTATTCTATAGGTTGGGAATTGACATCACAAAATGAACTTCGTCACGAAGCAATAAACTATTTTAAAAGGATGTATCAAGCAAGGGCCGATGTGGATTTTGAAAATTATAGTTGGCAAACATCCAAACATATCCAAATATGTTTAATGATGAGGAGAACAATATTATTGGGAGGATGATCATGCTTGAGGAGATGAAGATGGTATTAAAGTTTTTCAAGAGGGATAAATCTTTAGGCCTGCACGGATGGACCATGGAATTATTTCTGCATTTCATGGACATTATGGGGTTTGATCTACTGAAGATGGTTAAAGAGTCTAAAAGCCAACGCAAAATTTCATGTGCTATAAATTCAACCTTCATCGCATTGATCTCAAAGGTATGACAGACAAATACTTTCGCGGATTACATGCCCATTTCATTGAGCAATACCATATACAAGCTTATTTCTAAGATAATTGCTATGCATATTAAATCTACACTCTAAATATATTTTTCCTAATCAATTAGGTTTCCCTGAGCATCAACAAATACATGATACTGTTGATATCGCGCAAGAACGCTTACATTACATAAATGTAAAAAATAAGTCTTCGATATTAATGAAATTAGACTTGATAAAGGTGCATGTCTGCATGGATTGGGTATTCTTGCATATGGTTCTTCACAAGACTGACCTCTTTATGGGAAATGTTAATTAGAATATGGAATACCTTCAGTCAATTACGCGGTCCTCATAAATGGTGTCACTTCATGTTTCTTTACCGCATCTCACAGACTTTGACAAGGATGTTTTGTTTCCCCACTCTTATTCTTGTTGGTGATTAATGGTTTAAGTAGGAAAATTACAATGACACAAAATTGTGGTTTTTTTTTGAGGTTATAAGGTCACTCGTAATGTTACTGTTACCCATTTGATCTTCGAGAATGATGTTCTTGTTGCGGGGGCGAACTTGATTGTTGGGTGGAAATGTATGCATCAAATAATTTACTCCTTCGGGGATGCATCAAGGTTCTATTTAAATAAAACAAAGACTTTGTTGATTGCTGCATCCCTCGGGGAGAATTCTGTGGTGAGATTGGTCTGGTGGTGGAAAAGAGGATTGATAGACATATTCAATTTAAACAAATTTGGGACAGTTTCCTAGTAATTTTTTTTTAAGGGGCTACATGCAATGGGAAGTGTGGAAGTGGCTAATATATTTTCTTTCAACTGGGAACTTTCTATCCTTTTTCTTGGAATGGCAGTAAAGACACAAATACACGTGCGAAAGTGCTTGCTTTATGGGTGGTTCTCTTCTGTGCAACGTGGCTCCATATCGAATCAGTGCTGGTGTTTGGGGACTCTGAAGTGGTCTTGGACAGGGTACATAAGTAGTCTTCTTTTGTGCCACATAAGATCTTAAACTGGATTAAGAGAATTAGGGTGATCATGGATAATTTTAGTGACATAAGTTTAGGGCATATCTACATTGAACAAGATAATGTTGCAAATACATTATCTAAATAAGGCCTCAACACGCTACCTGGGGAGATATATTACACCAACTTTTGCAATGATTTTGTACACAGTTCGGGGCATTTTCTAGTTCCTTAGTATCCCTTGACACCCTATTGATATGCAAATTTTATAACATAGTATATATTTTTATTGTTGTTTTTGTGATGATGGGTCCATATTCTAAATATCAATTTAGGTGACATAGCAGGACAATTGTACTGACTGTTATTTCTATGCCTTATTGGACAATTTCTAGATCTGATAAATAACTTTTTTATTTTTATTTTGGTCAATAGCTAGTTTTTGTTTGATAGTTGGAGGTGATGTCTATAATAGGAGAAGTAGCCTCAAGAAATGATATTGGGAATATATATTCACCAGGTGCTATATATAGGCATAATGTACATCTTTGCTTTTAATAGAATGATGATGGTTTTTTTTTTTCCTGAAAAAAAGGAGAATAAAGTTTATATGCGTGCATGATTGCATTTCAGTTATGGTATCTAAGGGCTATCATGTTTGTACGTTGTCTTTATGGGATTAAAAATAAAGTCGTAGTCTAATAAGAGTCATTTTTGCCCAGAAAACAATACATTTTCCAGTACGATTTGATAAAATGCGGCATAAATTTTGGGAAATCATTATTATAGTTGTCAAGCTTCAAGATTTTGGGTGCCTTAGGGGTTTTTGATGGTGCTAAATCTATTTCCATCATCAAAAACATGATTCAAACACTCCTACAGTCATATTTTTTGAAAAAAATGGCCAAATTCAAGTGATTTTTGGTCGTCCGAGTGAAATTTACATCTCAGCAGAAAATGCCAAAAAATAAATATGGGTACAATGAGTAATTATTTGAGTAATTATATGATCTAAGGTACATTTGTTATAAAAATATAGTTAATAAAGATATAAAGGTTAACAAAAAATGGGACATATTATACATGATGCAAAAGAGAGTTGAGGTAAATAAGGTTTTGATCTGATTTGAAGGTTAAGTTGCAATTTGTGTGAGTAAATTGCTTTATGTGATTAAAATTAGGTGTAATTTTTTTGAATTTTTTATTAAATAAAATTTATCCATACTTGATTGTTTATTTAAAGATTTTTGTATTGAATGTTACACCTAAATTAAGTAAGGAATATATATGTTGTAAAAATAAATAAGAGAGAGAATATTGATGGTTAATAAGTTGGATACTCGAACTCTGTACATCAATCCCTCAATTAAGATTTTCATTTAAAACATATCATCTTCAATTATTGTGGCATATTCACACTCACACTCCACAATGGAAACTGGATATACACTTTAATGTTATGAAACCAACTCACAAAAAGATAGAAAAGATAGATGAACGCCTTAGAAATAAGCCTCTTCAAGGGGGAAACCTCCTTTACATTACACAATGACAATCTTGATATTATAAATGAAAAGACCTCCTTTCTGATATAGGCATTCTAAGGGTTCATAATAATCAGAGGCGACATAACAATATAAGTAAGGGCACAATAAAACAATGTAGGCTTCTATGGGGCACAATAGTAACAATATGGACTGCATGGTACAACAATATATAAGGGGTTACTAATAACATAAGTGTACACTAAGGATTATCTGTTCCTGCTTTCCTGGTAAGAAACCACTCTGGAATGCGAAGAAGACTGCGCGCCCTGAGCCCTGGCGATTTGAACCAACGTCCCACGCACTTGCACTTGCTCTCCAGGCCCTGCCTGGCAGGGCTGCTGCCCTCCTCAATCCCCCCATTGGTCTGATCCGCTGCTCCCTGCCCCCGTTGGGGCCCAGCCCGCCCCGCGCTGATCCTCTTACGCTGTCCCCTGCTGGCCATTCACCTCTTGAATGGTCGGGCTCCCTCCCCCCCCTCTAAGCTCTGAGAACCATGAGGAAATCTTCGCAACTCTTTTCTCTAACTCAGCTAACCCCAGAACCCGTCCCACAATGACCAAGTTCATAAAAAAACTTGATGAAATCCCTGAGGTAAATCTCCCTCCATCCCTCCCAAGGAAGTCAGCAATCGTCCTCGCTGAAAGAGGGCTAGTAGGCCAGTTCACTGGTCTCTGGCCCTCCCCGAGATCAGTTTAGAAATGGGTAGAGCGCAACTGGAGCGCGATCATTCAAGGGAAGATAGCCATCAGATTCTGCGGAAGAGGCTATTTCACTTTTCTCTTCGAAACAAAAGAAGACAAGAACCTCATATTCAGAAACGACCCTTACTTCATGGATTCAAGAGGCCTTTACTTGAACAAATGGACCCCGGACTTTGATCCGGAAATGGACATTCCAAATGCAGTTCCAGTTTGGGTCCGACTCCCCCATTTCCCGCTCCACTGCTGGGGAGACGAATCAGTAAAGACAATAGGGAACGCAGTTGGCCAATACATTGATAGATCGGAGCCAAGGGAGAACATGCATGCATGCGTGAGGATCTGCGTGGAAGTAGACCTAGGGAAAGGTCTGCCGGAAGCCATCAAGATCAAGGTAGATCAATGGACGCATATCCAGCAGCTAGACTATGAGCAACTTCCCTTCAAATGCAAGTTATGTCATGAGTATGGCCATTTCGAAAAGAGATGTAGTAAGTCAAAAATAAATGAATCTGCTGATAATGAGGAAAATCCTGAAGGCTCATGGGAACCAGTAAAAAGGAAAAAGCCTTCCTCCTCCTAAGGCCCCAGTTCTAAAACCCCTCCGGAATCCCTCCCTCACCCTCCTCCTCCTCCTCCCAGCTCAGCACTCCCCTCATCCTCCAACCCCTTCGAATCCTTGTCCGTTGAAGAACCTTCTTCACCTCCCTCTTCCCCCCGAGCAGCTCCCTCTCCTACCCGCATGACCTCTCTCCCTTCCCCCCCTCCAACCATAGAGAGAATCCTCACCAGAAACAAATCAAAAGAAGCCATTCAATCCACAGATCCCTCGAGAAAAGTTGGTCGAAAGTCAAACAAAGAGCTCAGAGACGAAACAGCTGTAAAAGAGATGGCAATGGGAACGCAACAACCAATGGACTCATACCTAGGCAAGCTGAAAGGAAGTGGAGAAAAGGCAAAGGAGAGGAGTGGTCCTCACCCAACCAATGGTAAATAATGATCTTGGTCTCTTGGAACTGTAGGGGGATGGGCTCTCCCTTAAAACTAAAAGCAATCAGGGACTTATTAAAACAGGAGCAGCCGGACCTTCTCCTCATCCAGGAGACCAAAATTTTGGCACAAGACTTTCAACATCAAAGCCAAAACTTCAAAAACTTCACTGGGGTATCAACAGGCTCAGAAGGTGCCTCAAGAGGAATAGGAACAATATGGAACAAGAATAAATGGGAAAGCATCAATTCTCAAGTCTGCAACTGGTGGGTAAGAACGGATCTGAAAAACAAAGGATCTCAGGAAATCTACTACATATACAACATATATGCCCCAAATCACCAAAGGGACAAAGGCCGTTGTTGGGAAACCATATCCACAGACCTTCAATCTGTGCAAAACAGGAACATAATTCTTGGGGGAGACCTGAACTTAATAAGAAACGTGGAAGAAAAGCTGGGAGGTAACTACCACGCAGATCCCTCAAGAGACATGCTAGAATCCATAATTCAGTCACACAATTTGATGGACATTCCCCTATCCAACGGAAAATATACATGGAGTAACAAAAGAACCGGCTCCTTCAGCATCAAAGAGAGACTGGATAGATTTTTACTCCAGGAAGGAATCGCTGCAAGTTTCCAGTCTATAAAGAGCCAATTAATTCATGCTTCGGCCTCTGATCATAAACCAGTGATTCTAAATCTGGACAAAGGCAGAAACCTGGGGCCTCTCCCTTTCAAGTATAACAAAATTTGGGATCTGCAAGAAGACTTTCGCACTCTCATCCAAAACCAGTGGGCCAAGGAAGTAAACGGGTCGCCCTACTATATATGGGAAACAAAGTTAAAACTGCTAAGAGCAGTCATCAAACAGCGGGCAAAGGAAGCAGCGATTTTGGAAAACAAAAAAAAATCAGACTTACTCATGAAGATGGACCAGTGGAATAAGGCTAAAGAAAACATTCAATACACAAGTGAGGATTTAGATCATGAAAAAGAAATGTGCAGGGAACTCTATCGCCAGAACAGATCTAAGGAAGAGGACCAAAGACAGAAATCCCGTTGTCTCTGGCTGAAAGCCGGAGACAAAAACACATCCTTTTTTCATAACAATATAAAGCTCAGGCGAGCTGGAAACCAGATAGACAAAATAGAGGTGGAGGGAAAAGAGCTTAGTGACCAAGAAGAAATAAAAGAAGCAGCTTACAACCATTTCAAATCTCTCCTTTCTATTGCTCCTCAGCAAATGGACAACCTCGACTTCCTTAGTGCAGTAGAGAGCAAAATTTCAGATACTCAAAATAAAGAATTGGATCATGACATTACAGAAGAGGAAATCCGCGCAGCAACCTTCAACATGCAGCAGGACAAGGCCCCGGGACCGGATGGGTTCACGGTAGCCTTCTATAGAAATCATTGGGAAACAATCAAAAAATATTTTGTGCGGATGGTTAAGAATGTATTCCAAAACCACAAGATGGGAGAAAATACCAAGTCTTCGCACATAGCTCTAATTCCTAAGGAAACGAATCCTCTCTCCTTCGACAGGTTCCGCCCCATATCCCTCTGTAACGTTTCTTACAAGATTGTAACCAAAATTCTAGCGAACAGGCTCAAAAAACTTCTTCCTCACTTAATATCTGAGAATCAGGGAGGTTTTGTCCCAAGCAGGCAAATCACTGACAATGTCATCTTGATTCAAGAAGCCATCCACAGCAACTTCAACAGAGGGGAAAGAGGAATGATAATCAAACTTGACATGGCAAATGCTTTCGATAGAGTCGACCACTCCTTTTTAACAGAAACTCTCAAAAGATTCGGGATCTCAAAAA
The DNA here is from genome assembly GCA_000404065.3 of Pinus taeda. Lineage (NCBI taxonomy): Eukaryota > Viridiplantae > Streptophyta > Pinopsida > Pinales > Pinaceae > Pinus > Pinus taeda. The sequence goes on along the minus strand of APFE030398275.1, from coordinate 146,541 downwards.
ACTTCATAAGCATTATCAATGGGTGCATTTCCAACCCTTGGACCGCTCCCTTGATCAATGGTCGCCCCAACAATTACTTCAGAAGCTCTAGAGGGTTGAGACAAGGTTGCCCCCTCTCCCCCTTCTTATTCATTATTATTGCTGAGACTCTGAGTATCCACCTAGAAAACCTTCGAAGGCAAAAAGAGATCACCGGAATTCGTATAGAAAGAGGGACCAAAGAGATCAATCATTCGCTCTTCGCGGATGACACCCTTCTCATTGGAGGAGCTTCCAGCTTAATGGCAAAAAGATTCAAGAAAGTGTTGGATGCATTCTTAGCAGTCTCAGGAGGAAAGCTGAACAACAGAAAATGTAAGATTTATACCTGGAATGTCCCTCTCCAAATTCAACATAGAATATCCCTGATCCTGGACATCCCAGTGCAAAGGAACTGGAGTTTTTTCTCTTACTTAGGTCTGCCTCTAGCTAAAGAAACAGTCAAGGCTGAGATTTGGGTCAAACACATAGAGAGGATGAGAGGCCTCCTACAGAGTTGGGGAGTGTCTTGGCTGAACTTGGCAGGCAGATCGATTCTTATTAAGGCTATCCTCTCAGCCCTCCCAATCTATCAATATGCGGTCACTATGGCCCCGGCAAGCATTCATAAACACATGGAACTTATCCTACGAAGCTTCCTCTGGCAGGGAGGAAAACAGGAGACCAAGAAATTTAGCCTTGTCAAATGGGATCAGGTAACCTTACCATACGAAAAGGGTGGGCTATCCATCAAAATTCCGAGCCTCTGCAATCGAGCCTTGGGTTTTAAATTGATTTGGAGAATTCTAACGGGCAAAGGATCGTGGTGGGTGGAGGTCATAAAAAGGAAATATCTCAGTGGTCCGAACTCTAATCTTCTCTCCGAACCAATAGCTGAAAGACCCTGCACCCCGGTGTGGAAAATCATTAAAAAAGTGCTTCCCCAATTCAGAGAAAACACATCCAAATTCCCTAGAAATGGTAAGAATATTAACATTTGGTCAGACAAAATTATGGGCTCTAAGCCGAGAAATCTACTCCAAGCCTTCCGACCTCTACAGATCTGGATGGATGAAAGAAACTTAACTACCTTGTTCGATATTTCAACTTGGAACCATAACAACTGGCAAGACTGGAAGGACCTTCAACTTCCCAACGACCTCAGAGATCTCTAGTCCAATCTCAAGTCCTCTCTCTCTAGCTCTGCGCCTACTAATACAGAGGTCGAAGACAGGTATATTTGGGATCCCAATGGAGGCAAATTCACGGTAAAAGAGGGGTACAAAGCTTTACAGGTAGCTACTCAAACAGCAAATTGGAATCTTTACACATCTGTCTGGAAATCAGAGTGTTTCCCAAAGATCAAACATTTTAATTGGACTCTTCTTAAAGGTAAGACCCTTACTACTGAGAATCTAAGAAAAAGAGGAATTTTGGGACCCTCAATATGCTGCTTCTGTCGTGCAGAGGAGGAAACCATACAACATATCTTCCTTCTCTGTCCCTTTGCCCAAAGCTGCTGGAATCAAGTGACAAGTCCCATGGCAATTAGTGAAAGCTTCGACCAGATCTCCTCTCTTCAGAAAAATTGGGGGAAATATTATCCCTTTCCCAAGAAAGACAAACATAATATCAATAGATTGTGGAAATGCATTCCAGCCACCCTATGTTGGCATATCTGGCTCGCTAGGAATAACTACGTCTTCAACAATAAAAAGCCTTCCATTGTCAGTATCCTAGCTAAAACAATAGCCATCATCTCTGAAACAATAAGCACAAACCTCATCGCCCTCCCAGATCAGTCAAGCTGGCAGCAAGCAGAGATGGATTGGTACAATAAATTCAGCCTCAGTTACACCAACATTCAACATTCACAAACAAAAGCACACAAGAAAAGGACACACTGGAAACTCATAGGATCCAAGGAAGAGGTCAATCAGTGGATATCAGATCAGAAGCGTCCCACTCTGCATTTCGACGGTGCTTCCAAGAATAACCCAGGGAAAGCTGGAGCTGGGGGCATCATAAAAAATCATAGAGGAGAAACTATTGTAAGCTACGAATGGGGATTGGGGAAAGCCTCTAACAACGTAGCTGAAGCGTACAGCCTCCTTCTCGGCACCTCCATTTTGAATAGGCTGGGAATCAGAAATCTAATCATTTTGGGGGACTCAACCATCATTATAGCAGCCTTGGTCTCGGGATCAGACTTTAACAAAGTAGCTCTCAACAACATAAAGCTCAGGATTCAGGACAACCTCAGAAATATGGGAGATACGGCGTTCAAGCATGTTTTAAGGGACAACAACACTGAAGCGGATTTTTTCGCCTCCAAGGCCGTCAGCAGGCAGAGCGGACAAATCAGAGAGAATGAACGCATCTATGTCAAAGCAATCCCTTAGCAGCTTAAGTGGTTCGACAAATCCTCTGAACAGCAACTCCAGTACGCCTCTGAATCCAAGTCACTTAAGCTATCATGCATATCTAAATCTTTTCTGCCTCAATCTAGATAATCTGACTTCAACCCGCTCCCTCGAGAACCGTGTGTCTTCTTCCTCTCAGTTTGCTGACCGGCTCGCTCCTGAGACCCGATCCCGCCTGGCTCCTCGTGATCCCTTCTCTGGGAACTCCGGTACACGTCCCTTCGCAGTCCTTACTGACTGCAACAAGAATAATACGTATGATCTCGAGCCTGTCCAAATTCATGAACACCTCCGGTACCTCCTGCTCGCCCATCCCACTTGGATGCTCTATAAACTTTCCCCTCCCCTCTCTCTTCGGCAGCAAAGGGAAGATACAGAGACTGGCTCCCAGCCTCAGGAGTTCGGCAACAACAACGGTCGATTTTAGCCCTCCTCTTCAGTGCGATCCTCTCTTTCTCCACTCCCCCGGATCCAGAAGACCGGCATCAAGCGAGGCAGCCCCTTGAGCAACACTGAAGCGCGCTCCCCCTCGAAAGGATTCAGGTATAACTCTCGTGATTTACAGGCTCACTTGTTGCTGACCCTCTGTTCCTTCTTGGCTGTGCTCTTCTCCTCAGTCATGGCGGAGCCCTCAGAGAATAGAATGCAGAACGAGAATTAGGACGGCAGAGACCCAACTGAGAACCCGCTGGATCGCGTGCTCGGCAACAACACCTGCACGCTCTGCAAACAGCATTGCTTCATGATAGCCAGGTTCATCAAGCATTTCAACGAGCTCAAAGAAGACTTTCAGGCGGATAGCCGATCCAAGAGAAAAAAAAAAAACTGGAAAAACAAAGAGCTGAAGTTGAGAGTTTAAAAGAAAAATGTAACCACATGGAAGAGGCCATATCCCACATTAAAAACATCACTCATAGCATGCAAGCTGAGGCATCAACCAAAGTAAGCATCAAGAAGGAACCTCAGATGGAAGACTCTGTCAACCAGTTTTGATAATCAATCATATGGCCAGTAAATTTTGCTTACTCCCAGGTCTCTTTGTAAGGCAATATAGCCGTTTTTTATTTCAGTATATCAGTCTTAAGTTTACTCTCAAGAAGTCAGGGTTTGCGCACCCATTTTGGACTTATATTCTTCTCTCTCCACTCCTTGTAATAGCTCTTGCTATTAGCAGTTTTTTATAATAGAAAAGTATCCGATCATGTTAAAAAAAATAAAATAAGAGGTTACACTAATAGTATAGGGGCCTAACATGCCCCTCTCCTTCAAAAAATGTTGTCCTCAATGCTTGAGTAGTTCTTGATGCTTTTGTATAAAAATTTTGTCCTCCCATGTGGAATCTTCAGCAGGTAAATTCTTCCAATATGATTTTTCCTTCCTTTTCAAGTTCTGCCAATATTGTTTGAATTGGGATCTTTTGCAACCTTTGAATGAGTGGCTATACTTCTTCATCCTTCTTCCATTCATCCCTTGCTTCGTTTATCCAATCTGGTTGGCTAATCGAAATAGTACAAAACAATGCTTCCACATCCTCATCCTTTCTTGAGAGTGCATCTGCAACAAAATTGTTAGGGCCCTATACTACTAGTGTAACCACTTATTGTTATTAGTACAACCCCTTTATTATATTGATGTACCCATGTAGTGCCCATATTGTTACTATTGTGCCTCAGAGAAGCCCACTATTGTTATTATTGTGCCCTTACATTATTATTGTTATGTCGGCTCTGATTATATTATGACCCCTTAGACTCCTATATATAGAAAAGAGGTCTTTTCATTTGTATCATCCAATAATTGTTCATTTGTGTAATGTAAAGGAGGTTTCCTCCTCGAAGAGGCTTATTTCTAAGGTTTTGAGCTATCTTTTCTATCTTTTTGTGAGCTTGTTTCATAACATTTGGTATAAGAGCTTTGGATTCTAGGGTTTCGCTGCTCCAAATTGGTCATTGTGGCATTTTCGCTATAACTTTTTTCTGTGACGTTTCAGAAGTGAACAAAAAAAACCCAATTGAGACAAAATCGCGCTAAAACTCGGATCCAAATTTCAGAACTTTTCACACTATATTTGCGGAGATATGATCTAAGGAAGTTGGTCTTTTTGTAGACTCCT
>APFE030398275.1:125639-136859 GCA_000404065.3 Pinus taeda | reverse complement strand
AGAAAGTGTTGGATGCATTCTTAGCAGTCTCAGGAGGAAAGTTGAACAACAGAAAATGTAAGATCTATACCTGGAATGTTCCTCTCCAAATTCAACAAAGAATATCCCTGATCCTGGACATCCCAGTGCAAAGGAACTGGAGCTTTTTCTCTTACTTAGGTCTGCCTCTAGCTAAAGAAACAGTCAAGGCTGAGATTTGGATCAAACACATAGAAAGGATGAGAGGCCTCCTACAGAGTTGGGGAGTATCTTGGCTGAACTTGGCAGGCAGATCGATTCTTATTAAGGCTATCCTCTCTGCCCTCCCAATCTATCAATAAGCGGTCACTATGGCCCCGGCAAGCATTCATAAACACATGGAAATTATCCTACGAAGTTTCCTCTGGCAGGGAGGAAAACAAGAGACCAAGAAATTTAGCCTTGTCAAATGGGATCAGGTAACCTTACCATACAAAAAGGGTGGGCTATCCTCAAAATCCCGAGCCTCTCCAATCGGGCCTCGGGTTTTAAATTGATTTGGAGAATTCTAACTGGCAAAGGATCGTGGTGGGTGGAGGTCATAAAAAGGAAATATCTCAGTGGTCCGAACTCTAATCTTCTCTCCGAACCAATAGCTGAAAGACCCTGCACCCCGGTGTGGAAACTCATTAAAAAAGTGCTTCCCCAATTCAGAGAAAACACATCCAAATTCCCTGGAAATGGTAAGAATATTAATATTTGGTCAGACAGAATTATGGGCTCTAAGCCGAGAAATCTACTCCAAGCCTTCCGACCTCTACAGATCTGGATGGATGAAAGAAATCTAACTACCTTGTTCGATATTTCAACTTGGAACCATAACAACTGGCAAGACTGGAAGGACCTTCAACTTCCCAACGACCTCAGAGATCTCTGGTCCAATCTCAAGTCCTCTCTCTCTGGTTCTGCGCCTACTAATACAGGGGTTGAAGACAGGTATATTTGGGATCCCAGTGGAGGCAAATTCACGGTAAAAGAGGGGTACAAAGCTTTACAGGCCACTACTCAAACAACAAATTGGAATCTTTACACAACTGTCTGGAAATCAGAGTGTCTCCCAAAGATCAAACATTTTAATTGGACTCTCCTTAAAGGTAAGACCCTTACTGCTGAGAACCTAAGAAAAAGAGGAATTTTGGGACCTTCAATATGTTGCTTCTGCCGAGCAGAGGAGGAAACCATACAACATATCTTCCTTCTCTGTCCCTTTGCCCAAAGCTGCTGGAAACAAGTGACAAGTCCCATGGCAATTAGTGAAAGCTTCGACCAGATCTCCTCTCTTCAGAAAAATTGGGGGAAATGTTATCCCTTTCCCAAGAAAGGCAAACATAATATCAATAGATTGTGGAAATGCATTCCAGCCACCCTATGTTGGCAAATCTGGCTCGCTAGGAATAACTACGTTTTCAACAACAAAAAGCCTACCATTGTCAGTACCCTAGCTAAAACAATAGCCATCACCTCTGAAACAATAAGCACAAACCTCATCGCCCTCCCAGATCAGTCAAGCTGGCAGCAAGCAGAGATGGATTGGTACAATAAATTCAGCCTCAGTTACACCAACATTCAACATTCACAAACAAAAGCACACAAGAAAAGGACACACTGGAAACTCATAGGATCCAAGGAAGAGGTCAATCAGTGGATATCAGATCAGAAGCGTCCCACTCTGCATTTCGACGGTGCTTCCAAGAATAACCCAGGGAAAGCTGGAGCTGGGGGCATCATAAAAAATCATAGAGGAGAAACTATTGTAAGCTACGAATGGGGATTGGGGAAAGCCTCTAACAACGTAGCTGAAGCGTACAGCCTCCTTCTCGGCACCTCCATTTTGAATAGGCTGGGAATCAGAAATCTAATCATTTTGGGGGACTCAACCATCATTATAGCAGCCTTGGTCTCGGGATCAGACTTTAACAAAGTAGCTCTCAACAACATAAAGCTCAGGATTCAGGACAACCTCAGAAATATGGGAGATACGGCGTTCAAGCATGTTTTAAGGGACAACAACACTGAAGCGGATTTTTTCGCCTCCAAGGCCGTCAGCAGGCAGAGCGGACAAATCAGAGAGAATGAACGCATCTATGTCAAAGCAATCCCTTAGCAGCTTAAGTGGTTCGACAAATCCTCTGAACAGCAACTCCAGTACGCCTCTGAATCCAAGTCACTTAAGCTATCATGCATATCTAAATCTTTTCTGCCTCAATCTAGATAATCTGACTTCAACCCGCTCCCTCGAGAACCGTGTGTCTTCTTCCTCTCAGTTTGCTGACCGGCTCGCTCCTGAGACCCGATCCCGCCTGGCTCCTCGTGATCCCTTCTCTGGGAACTCCGGTACACGTCCCTTCGCAGTCCTTACTGACTGCAACAAGAATAATACGTATGATCTCGAGCCTGTCCAAATTCATGAACACCTCCGGTACCTCCTGCTCGCCCATCCCACTTGGATGCTCTATAAACTTTCCCCTCCCCTCTCTCTTCGGCAGCAAAGGGAAGATACAGAGACTGGCTCCCAGCCTCAGGAGTTCGGCAACAACAACGGTCGATTTTAGCCCTCCTCTTCAGTGCGATCCTCTCTTTCTCCACTCCCCCGGATCCAGAAGACCGGCATCAAGCGAGGCAGCCCCTTGAGCAACACTGAAGCGCGCTCCCCCTCGAAAGGATTCAGGTATAACTCTCGTGATTTACAGGCTCACTTGTTGCTGACCCTCTGTTCCTTCTTGGCTGTGCTCTTCTCCTCAGTCATGGCGGAGCCCTCAGAGAATAGAATGCAGAACGAGAATTAGGACGGCAGAGACCCAACTGAGAACCCGCTGGATCGCGTGCTCGGCAACAACACCTGCACGCTCTGCAAACAGCATTGCTTCATGATAGCCAGGTTCATCAAGCATTTCAACGAGCTCAAAGAAGACTTTCAGGCGGATAGCCGATCCAAGAGAAAAAAAAAAAACTGGAAAAACAAAGAGCTGAAGTTGAGAGTTTAAAAGAAAAATGTAACCACATGGAAGAGGCCATATCCCACATTAAAAACATCACTCATAGCATGCAAGCTGAGGCATCAACCAAAGTAAGCATCAAGAAGGAACCTCAGATGGAAGACTCTGTCAACCAGTTTTGATAATCAATCATATGGCCAGTAAATTTTGCTTACTCCCAGGTCTCTTTGTAAGGCAATATAGCCGTTTTTTATTTCAGTATATCAGTCTTAAGTTTACTCTCAAGAAGTCAGGGTTTGCGCACCCATTTTGGACTTATATTCTTCTCTCTCCACTCCTTGTAATAGCTCTTGCTATTAGCAGTTTTTTATAATAGAAAAGTATCCGATCATGTTAAAAAAAATAAAATAAGAGGTTACACTAATAGTATAGGGGCCTAACATGCCCCTCTCCTTCAAAAAATGTTGTCCTCAATGCTTGAGTAGTTCTTGATGCTTTTGTATAAAAATTTTGTCCTCCCATGTGGAATCTTCAGCAGGTAAATTCTTCCAATATGATTTTTCCTTCCTTTTCAAGTTCTGCCAATATTGTTTGAATTGGGATCTTTTGCAACCTTTGAATGAGTGGCTATACTTCTTCATCCTTCTTCCATTCATCCCTTGCTTCGTTTATCCAATCTGGTTGGCTAATCGAAATAGTACAAAACAATGCTTCCACATCCTCATCCTTTCTTGAGAGTGCATCTGCAACAAAATTGTTAGGGCCCTATACTACTAGTGTAACCACTTATTGTTATTAGTACAACCCCTTTATTATATTGATGTACCCATGTAGTGCCCATATTGTTACTATTGTGCCTCAGAGAAGCCCACTATTGTTATTATTGTGCCCTTACATTATTATTGTTATGTCGGCTCTGATTATATTATGACCCCTTAGACTCCTATATATAGAAAAGAGGTCTTTTCATTTGTATCATCCAATAATTGTTCATTTGTGTAATGTAAAGGAGGTTTCCTCCTCGAAGAGGCTTATTTCTAAGGTTTTGAGCTATCTTTTCTATCTTTTTGTGAGCTTGTTTCATAACATTTGGTATAAGAGCTTTGGATTCTAGGGTTTCGCTGCTCCAAATTGGTCATTGTGGCATTTTCGCTATAACTTTTTTCTGTGACGTTTCAGAAGTGAACAAAAAAAACCCAATTGAGACAAAATCGCGCTAAAACTCGGATCCAAATTTCAGAACTTTTCACACTATATTTGCGGAGATATGATCTAAGGAAGTTGGTCTTTTTGTAGACTCCTGAATTACATTCCAAACAGGTGACTTGGGGAAAATCATCATAACTTTTATTTTGAGCATCAGATTGAAATTTCATAAGAAGTTACAGAAAGAGGACGGGATGTAGTTTCTTGTACATATTTTTCAGATCCAAATGTCAAAACAGGGACACGTGGCACTTCATACAAGTTCGCCCTTCTGAAAAGGTATATAATCAAGTCATCTTAGGAGATTGTGCATAACTCTTTCTTGTAGAATCCAATTTTGATCGAACTAGTGGCATTGGTAAGAGAACATAGAGGGCTACTGCAGATCACAATTTCAGATCTGGAAGAGCTGAAATTACAGAGTTACAGTCGTTTCAAGATCGAGCTCCTAAAATCAAGAAAAGGCGATATGAGGAAGTTTGATGGCAAGGATCCGGTAGATTGGATACTACAGATGGAGAAATATTTCAATCTACATGAGGTTCAACTATTACAAAAGGTATGTATTACATCTTCAAATTTAGAACCAGATCAATTTTTATGGTATAAAGGGCTTTGTTATCGTAAACAACTTGTTATGTGGTCAATTTTCATGGAGGAAATGATAGCACATTATGAGGATACAAAGAGCAACACCTTCTTTAGAGCAACACCACAACAATTGGAAAGAGTAAAAGGGCTTTGTTACATAGTGGAAAGTAAAATTATGGCAACAAGGAAGTCTACCCCTCACAACTATAAAGATGGAAGTGTTGTTTCTCCTAGCCTTCCAAAACCTACAAGGGTTACACCACAACAATTGGAAGAAAAAAGAGAAAAAGGGCTTTATTACAATTGTGATAGCAAATGCACTAAAGGTCATAAGTGTGCTGAGAAGAAATTATTTTACATAAAGTATGAAGAGGAGGAAGAAAAGGATCAAGAAACATCAAAAGAAGAGGATATACGCCAGGACCCAACCCTAGAGAGAAGAAATGAATCAAACCATATCTTGTAAAGCATTGGCAAGAATTACCACTCCTCAAACTCTCAAGATAGAAGGACATATCAAGAAGAAAAAGGTGCAAGAAGTGAAAGATCACATAGAGCATCAAGAAATGAATTTGACCATATCTTGTAAAGGATTGGAAGAAATTATCACTCCTCAAACTCTAAAGATAGAAGGAAATATCAAGAAGAAAAAGGTTCAAGTGGTGAAAGATCACATTGTGCATCAACAACAAGTTCTCCAAATTTTAAAGGATAATGCCACTTTGGTGCAAAATTGAATGAAACAACAGGTAGATCAACATCGTAGTGAAAAATGTTTTACTGTAGGTGATTGGGTATTTTTACTGCTACATCTCAAGCAAGCTATATGTGAGAAGGAAATGTTGGCAATATTACATGCACTTAAAAAATGGCAACCTTACCGAATGGAAAGACACTTCAAGGTAAAAATGGATCATGATAGTCTTAAATACTTTTTAGAACAACTATTATATTTAGAAGAACAGAAAAAATGTGTCACAAATATGTTGGGTTATGACTTTGACATCATCTATAGAAAATGGAAGCAAAATTTTGTTGCAGATGCACTCTCAAGAAAGGATGAGGATGTGGAAGCATTGTTTTGTGCTATTTCTATTATCGAACCAGATTGGATAAACGAAGCAAGAGATGAATGGAAGAAGGACCAAGAAGTATGGCCACTTATTCAAAAGTTGCAAAAGATCCCAATTCAAACAATATTGCCAGTAATTGAAGAGGAAGGAAAAATCATATTGGAACCTGGAGCAGTCACAGAAATAAGAACTCGACAGCTACGAAATCGATCAATTTCATAATATCTCATCAAGTGGAAGAACTTACTCGTTGAAGATTTCGACATGGGAGGACAAGAATTTTATACAGAAACATCAAGAACTACTCAAGCGTTGAGGACAACACTTTTTGAAGGAGAGGGGCATGTTAGGCCCCTATACTACTAGTGTAACCACTTATTGTTATTAGTACAACCCCCTTAATATATTGATGTACCCATGTAGTGCCCATATTGTTACTATTGTGCCCCATAGAAGCCCACTATTGTTATTATTGTGCCCTTAATTATTATTGTTATGTCGGCTTTGATTATATTATGACCCCCTAGACTCCTATATATAGAAAGGAGGTCTTTTCATTTGTATCATCCAAGAATTGTTCATTTGTGTAATGTAAAGGAGGTTGCCCCCTCGAAGAGGCTTATTCCTATGACGTTGATCTCTCTTTTCTATCTTTTCTATCTTTTTGTGAGTTGGTTTCATAACAAAAATTTTGCTTCCCTTTTCTATAGATGATGTCAAAGTCATAATCCAACATATTTGTGACCCATTTTTTTTGTTCTACTAAAGATAATAGTTGCTCTAAAAAGTATTTAAGACTATCATGATCCATTTTTACCTTGAAGTGTTCCCATTCGGTAAGGTCGCCATTTCTTAAGTTCATGTAGTATTGCTAACATTTTGTTCTCATAAATAGCTTGTTTGAGATGTAGCAGTAAAAATACCCAATCACCTACATCAAAACATTTTTCACTACGATGTTGATCTATGTGTTGTTCCATTTGATTTTGCACCAAAGTGGCATTGTCCTTTAAAAGTTGGAGAACTTGTTCTTGATGCTCGATGTGATCTTTCACTGCTTGAACCTTTTTCTTCGTGATATGTCCTTCTATCTTGAGAGTTTGAGGATTGGTAATTTCTTCCAATGCTTTACAAGATATGGTCGGATTCATTTCTTGATGCTCGATGTGATTTTTCTCTTCTTGAACATTTTTTTTTTCTTGATATGTCCTTCTATCTGGATAGTTTGAGGAGTGGTAATTCCGGCCACTGCATTACAAGATATGGTTGGATTCATTTCTTCTTTCTTGATGTGATCTTTCACTTCTTGAACCTTTTTCTTCTTGATATGTCCTTCTATCTTCAGAGTTTGAGGAGTGGTAATTCTTGCCAATGCTTTACAAGATATGGTTGGATTCATTTCTTATTTCTCTGGGGTTGGGTTCTGGTGTATATCCTCTTCTTTTGATGTTTCTTGATCATTTTCTTCCTCCTCTTCATACTATATGTAAAATAATTTCTTCTCAGCACACTTATGACCTTTAGTGCATTTTCTATCACAATTGTAACAAAGCCCCTTTTCTCTTTTTTTTTTCCAATTGTTGTGGTGTAACCCTTGTAGGTTGTGGAAGGCTAGGAGAAATAACACTTCCATCTTTATAGTTGTGAGGGGTAGGATTCCTTGTTGCCATAATTTTTCTTTCCACTTTGTAACAAAGCCATTTTTCTCTTTTTTCTTCCAATTGTTGTGGTGTTGCTCTTTGTATTCTCATAATGTGCTATAATTTCCTTCGTGAAAATTGGCCATGTAACAAGTTGTTTACGAGAACAAAGCCTTTTATAACATAAAATTGATCTTGTTCTAAATATGAAGATGCAATACATACCTTTTGTAATAATGGTACACCATGTAGATCAAAATATTTCTCCATCTGTAGTATCCAATTTACCGGATCCTTGCCATCAAACTTTCTCATCTCGCTTTTTCTTAATTTTAGGACTCGATCTTGAAATGACTGTAACTCTGTACTTTCAGATCTTTAAGTTCTAAAATTGTGACCTACAATAGCCCTTTGTGTCCTCTTTCCAATGCCACCAGTCTAATCAAAATTGGATTCTCCAAGAAAGGGTTATGCACAATCTTCGAAGATGACCTGATTATATACCTTTTCAGAAGAGCGAACTTGTATGAAGTGCCACGTGTCAATGTTTTGACCTTCGGGTCCGAAAAGTATACACAGGAAACTACAGTATGTCCTCTTTCTGTAACTTCTTACAAAATTGCAATCTGATGCTCAAAACAAAAGTTATGACGATTTTCCCAAGGTCACCTGTTTGGAATGTGATTCAGGAGTTTGCAAAAAGATCAACTTCCTCATATCGTATCTCCACAAATATTGCGTGAAAAGCTCTAAAACTCAGACCTGAGGTTTGGCATGATTTTATCTCAAATGGGTTTTTTTCGCTTCTGAAACGTCGCAGAAAAAAAGTTATAGCGAAAATGCCACAATGCCCTGTTTGGAGCAGCGAAACCCTAGAATCCCAAAGCTCTGATACCAAATTTATTTATGTTTCTCTTGGATTGGAAAGAAACAATTAGAGTCAAAAATTCAGTATGTCCAACAAAATCTCCCGCAAAGCATAATTCTTTTGACCCTAGAAAATTGTAATACCTTCAAAATGATGCTAGAGAGGCTCTTTGAGAAGTAGAAAATTACAATTCAGAGCCTTCATAGTCATGAATTAACACATTTAATTCAATGTGCACTTGCAAAGTGCAAAAGAACAAAAATTAAGAAGTTTGAAACAAATTGTTTTTCGGTTAATGCTTGGTTTGACGAAGAATGCAAAAAGGCAAGGAGAATGTGGAAAGAGTCAAACAAGGATAACATAAAGCTCAAATATTACAAGCAGTTATTAAGCAAGAAAAACGTTGATTTCATGGTTTCAAGGAGGGAAGAACTAATCTTCCTTAGGAAAAATAATCCCAAATTAGTTTGGAAGGAGCTCCAACCAAAAAAGATACAAATTGGAAATAATATTACAGCTTCTAAATGGTTTGACTATGCAAGACAACTCTATGAGCACGTTCCCAAGGTTGACCCTCCCCCCTTGGTCAACACTGATACTAAGCTCTTCACAGTACAAGAGCTAGAGATGGGTATCAAGAAGTTGGGTGTTGGAAAAGCAAAAGACTTAGCTGAACTCCAAGTAGAATATCTAAAGTGGGGCTCAAAGATTCTTGCACCTCACATTACAAAAATCTTCAACAACATCATACAACAAGGGCTCTCCACAGATTGGACAACTAGTCTGGCAATACCTCTTTTCAAGAGCGGTGATGTCAATAATACCTCCACTTATAGGACCATCATGATAAACCCTTTATTTGCAAAGCTATTTGGAAGCATGCTAGAAAACAAAATTAGCAAGTGGGCAGAAGAAAGAGATAAGCGTGCTAAAGGGCAAGCAGGTTTTAGACCTAAGAATTCCACAGTTGATCATTGCATAACTTTAAGGCACATCATTGAAAAAGTTTGGGAGAAAAAGGAAGAAGTCTTTTGTTGTTTTGTTGATTTCAAAAAAGCATTTGACTCAGTTCCTAGGGATAAACTTTGGTAGAGAATGGAGGAACTTGGGGTCCCTAAACATTTGAGAGTAACTGTGCATAGGTTGTATGAAGAGGTGAAAGTCAAAATTAGAAATTCAACATGCATTTCTGGAGGTTTTAGAAGTGATATCGGGGTCAAGCAAGGTTGCCCACTATCTCCTACCCTTTTTGGTTTATATATCGACAAGCTTGAGGAGTGGTTAAATTCGCAAGTGGGTGATGGTATCTATTTGTGCAAGTTTGTTATAAGACTTCTTTTGTATGCAGATGACCTTATTCTGATTGCTAAATCAGATCTTGTTTTGAAAGAGCACTTACTATCCCTTGAGCATTTTTGTAGAAGTGTGGGGATGCAAGTCAATATCGGCAAAACGAAAGTAGTGGTCTTCTCTAAGAAAATAAAACATAACCAACATAAGTTCTACTTTGAAGGCAACATTCTGGAAGAAGTTGCGGATTACAAATACCTTGGAATTGACTTCAACACAAATCTAAGCTGGAATGGTTGTAGAAAGAAAAGAACTTTGGGGGGTTGGAAAGCATTTTATGTTTTTCAAAATAGGTGTAGAGAGGCAGAGTTATGGGATGGGAAGACCACTCAAACTCTTTTTGGGCTTCTAGTGATTCCAGTGATTCTCTATGGTTGTGAACTGTGGGCTAGCAGTACCTCCGACATGCAGTGGAGAGAAATTGAGAAAATTCAGAAGTGTTTGATTACAAACAAATTTAAGATTAAAAGTGCAGTTCCTTATGATATCTTGTTAAGTGAAACAGGGATTGCTCCTATTGAAGCAATTGTTATGGTGCAAGTCATAAGGTTTTTTAAAAAAAATTGAGCAAATAGAAGAGGGTAGATGGCCTAACGTTCTCTTTAATGATAGATTGTGCAAGAGCAAAAAAACTTGGATGCAGCAAAATAACAAATGGTTTAGTAAATGGGGTATTTGCTTGAACGTTGTCCCATCAACAACGAAGAGATAAAAGCTTTTGTTATGAAAAAGTTCCACAAACGTACTTGGGATAAGGAGCTAGGAAGAAAGAAAAATTAATATATTGAAGTGTTTAATCCCACTCATATTCATCAACCAAAAACATACATAGAAGCCAATATCTCTTGGAGAGCCAAAATTCTTATTGCTCAGTTATTAACTAATTCTCATCAACTCCGTTGTGAAACAGGGCGTTGGAAAAGACCAAAGGAAGTATGGGAGGAAAGGGTATGCATTTTATGTTTTTCCGGAAAAGTGGAAATAGAAAAACATTTCATTTTAGAATGTGAGGCCTTCAAAGGCAACAAGGAAAGTTATGCAGATATGTTGGCAGCTAGCTCTTGGGATAATCTATTTAGCAAGGGTTTTGTCGAGAAGCTGGGAGCAGGCCTGGATTTTGACGTCCTGTAGGACATATTTCGTGTTCCAAGACGTATTTGACACCCATTGAAAAAAATTCCACGTTAAAGTTGAAGTGTGTTATACACTTGTAACCTATCAAAATGACGTTTAATTTCAAATTTCAACTGTCAAAATTGATAATGCCTCTACAAACAAACTTAATGCCTAGAATGATGAATGGATTGAACTGGTACATAAGAGAGTTTGTAATGCCTAGAATTATGAATGGATTGAACTGGTCCAAAAGAGAGTTCAAACTTAGTGGCGTACAATTTTGGTTTGGAAAGAGAAGGGCAAAGAGATAATTTAATTTTACGATGATTGAAGACTTTATCTATTGAATATTTATAGAACAAAATATATAAACTCATCACTGGTTAATATTTAGACATATTTATTAAATATTTAAATTTAAA